>JARKIC010000610.1:0-228942 GCA_029378375.1 Mycena olivaceomarginata
TCCCGATGGAAGAGGGCCGCAACACCCTTCTCTGGCATCTTGCTTGAAATCAACAACGCAGTAAACAAAGAGGTGTGTTATCGACAATGTCAAAGTCTCGTGCATCTTCTTTTTAAAACGAAGTCGGGTTGCTTGCACAGATCTGAATGCAGAGAGACAAAACCTCCTCGCTGAGCACACTATCTTGCCCCAATTTTCTGGCCAAAAAACCTTCCATAATTCTCAAGGGATTTGACTGAAATAATCAGGATTTCTTTTGGTAGAAATACAATTTTACTATTGTACGTATCTGACTGTTTGACATCGTACAGCGTCTCACACAAGGAGCCTTTTCTGAATAGCTTCGAATGGTACATATGTTTGACCGCCGTCCTCGCAACAACTCAAGTTGAGGACCAATTGGATCCCTCGTCTGTCTTTTGGTCCCGGACCATTATTCCTTCTTCCTCTTCCCTGTCGAAATGATGCAGTAATACATCCTTCTCCTCTTCCTCTTGGTTAGTGTAATCGAGGATTTTCCTCAATTACAGCCTTAGTGGGAGAAGTCGAATGCTCCGAGGTATGGCCCCGGCCGCATTCGGGATATTCGATGCTTTCTCAACGACCAAACGCCAAATGAAGACGCAATCGAAAGAGTTCTTGAAGAAGCGAAAAGTTGTAAGTGCAATATTCATCTGCAGCCACCCCACACTTGCTTAGACTTTGAAGCTGGCTGGTTCTGCAGCTCTCGCTCTACTCAATGGTGCCAGTCAGAACATCTCTTGGCCTCAAGCCGTTCACAGTATTTACTTAATGGCAACCGGCGGGCAACGACAACATTTCAGCATCCTATATCACAACGGGTTATACAAGTGCAATCTCTCGCGGTACTAAGCCCACAGAAACTCCTGCACCGCTGGTAAGTGAAGATCGAGAGAAAGAAATGAAAATTTGGCTCGCCAATGAATGTGGGGGCAGATCCGACTGAAGTACGAAGAAAACATGTTCAGTAATTCTGGCTTAGCATCGTATAAGCATGAATTTTGATGAGCTTTGAAGACGAAGCAAAATTACGCGTCTCAACTCGAGAAAAACGCGCAAAATCGGTGTCGAACTCCGCGAAGAATGCTTCTCTGTGTTCATTTCAAGATGAACCGGGATTTCAAGGTTGCACTTGCATTTTAGACCTTTGTGTACACTGCCAGACTCGAATCAATGCCTTAATTAATTAATTTGGACGTGCTTGAGGTCCCAAACTTTCTTGTTGAAGCGTCTCTGCTACGGTATGTAACACATTTACTTGCACTTAAACCGTGTCGAACGGGCTTGGAAGGCATTACAAATCATTTACATACATTGCTGGGCAACACATTGCTGGGCAACACATTTCTGGGCAACATATAATGAGTTTTGCGTCTTCCAGGGGTGTAAGATGGCCGAGGGGACGTGAGGGACGCGAGGGACGCGAGAAAAGAGCGGCGCGCTGGCGCGTGCTAGTGGTCACGGGGTTATAAATCTGTATGTACATGTTTGTTCTCGAGGTTCCCGTTTTGGACTGTAAGCAGGTTCACTCCAGAGAGTTCGGGGGGCAAAACAGAAGAAGATAGATTAAGCAAGATACAGGCCAAGTACTTAAGTACGGACGGACACAGTCAGAACGAACATGTAAACGATGACCGAGACGGGCGGGACTGAAGGCGGCGGCGGCCCGTCATGTACAGTAAGAATGATGACGCGCGCCGGACTCTACTCTTTACACCCACAAAACTATAGTACATCTCCTCACCAACTCAGTGCCTCGGAACACCCCTCGAATTACAAGCAGCCATCCGTCTGGCCAGCCTTCCAACTTCGTCCAGTCACTCGCAGTTAGTGCTGGGAGGGTTCGGTTCGGAAATCGGTCCGAACCTGAACCGAACTGAACCGGACGCCACGTTCAGGTTCAAAGTTCAGAAAATGCCTGAACCTGAACGCCAGGTCCGGTTCACGGTTCACCTATCGTTGGAGTAAGCTGAACGCGTTCGAACCGCGTTTGAACGCCGAACGTGGCAGGTTTTCTTGACCAAAAGTTGATCAGAGACGTTGCATCAGAAACTCGGGAAACACGCGTTTTGCCGCTGTGACATTATGTAATTCCAGCACCTTCCTCCCGACCATCAAGGTAATCCGATCTAGTGCTTTCCTCTGTCCATCTCTGGGTCTTTATACGGTTCCAGCATGCCTGGAGTACTGAGCGGCCCGAGACCGCCAAGCAGCTGCCCTACAAGGGTTCTAAAAAAAAGTGCAAGCTTTCATCGTCTAGTTCCTGGCGCGCTGGCCTCTCTTGTGTGCTCTGTGAGATTTCTTGAGACCTAATGGGACCATCGGAGAATTTCTATTGGTTCTCGGTCTCAGTAAAGCTTCAAATACTGTAGAATTTCGATCAAATCGACATGGGGCGTGACGCGTGACCCGATTTACCTATTCGACACCTCGACACCAGCCGAAATTTGGCGTGACACCACCAAAATTTTCAACATCCAGACCGAAAATTTTGCGAAAATTTGTCTTTTTGGCGTCTTCGGGCCACTTTGGGAACCATGTCACGCTCCAGAGGTTCGACAAAGGCCCGCGTGACGCGTGACCTCGACCAAATTTCGACGTCGACACAGGGGTGCGTGACGCGTGACTGTCGATTTGATCGAAATGATACAGTATTTTGCAACTGCCTGACACTTGCCTGAAACTTGGCTGAAAGTTCCACGCCCATAGCCGTTTTCGTGTTATTCAGCCTCTTTCCAGGGCAATCTGTGCCTTTTTCTCCGGTCTCCAGAGCAACTCAGGGCAATGTACACGTCCCGACGGTCCCGTATGCCGCATATACTCCGTTAGGCTGCTATCCTCTCGCCTGTCGGGCGGTTCCAAAATCAGAACGATGTACTCGCCATGTACCCGCCCTGCATGCCTCGTATACTCCGTCGGAGGTTGCAATCCCAGTGCGAGAGTTTCGTATTTTTTTGTGAGTTTCCTCTCTGGTCGTTCGTATAAAAGGGACAAGGCACGACGGGTGTTTTCTAGCACTATTGTGAGGTGGCCTTTCACATCTCACCCATATCCGACTATACCATGCAGGACTCTGGTCTTGGGTGCGCTCAGGATGCCAACGGCGAACTCCTCGATGCCTCCCGAATTCAGTGGTACAACGACGTCGACGACGAGCACCCAATTCAGGACGCATCTTCATCTAGTGCCTCGACCTCTGCCATCCCTCCATCCTATTTTCTCCGGTGTTCGCCCTCTTGTCAAAGTAGGGGGCTCTCGACGTTCCTCTCCTCGCCGTCGCTCCTCTCGCACTTCGAAACCGTCGGCTCGTGCATCGGATCCCAACAACGCCGAAGTCTTCACCAGCTCTGGCAAGCGCAGGGCCGACGATACATCTCCAGGGCCCCGCAAGCCCCGCAAAAAGGCCCAGGTCATCGTTTCTGAGTCCTCTGACAGCGAGTCCGACGGTGCGGAGGCAAGCGAACCCGTTGCCGATGTCGATGCAGAGACTGAGGGCGAACACACCGACGCCGCGAGTGCGATGGATATCGACCGCGATGAGTACCAGAAGTTCAAGGCTATGGGCGACGCTGATCATGAACACGTATAATATATTTTGCAATTTCTTCATCCTGGACTCTTTCTCACCGCTATTTCAGGCCACTGCGAAGGCTTCGCGTACCGATTCGACCGCCGATATCAAGACTGTCTTCAGGCGTATTAAGGGCGAGAAAGATGCTGCGATCACCCAGGCCGCCGGTAACATTTGCCTGGTTTGCACGTAAATGATATCTTGCCTACTCTTTTTCTTTTTGCTGACGGTCTCCCAGGCGCAAGGGTCTCAAACCAGCGGTATGCTTTCTGACTGGAAGTGTCTCGAGCCTTCGTAGCCATATTGCCCGGTAGGCCATCCTTGGACACTTGTCTGCCTGACGCTTACAGTTCGAGTCTAGCCACGATGATCATTTCCAAGTTTATAAGGCACGCTGCCAAAAATTGACATGCACCCGCGCGCCATCCCTAACACTGACTCCTCCAAGGAGTACGCCTTTTTCTTATTCTCTCATTCATTCGTCACGAGCGTTCGATCCTCGCAGCTGACATTTGCTTTTGTTTCTCTTGACCATTTTTCTCTCTCTGGAGTACAGTCAACCATTGCTGGGATTTCAAGCCATCTGTATCACTCATTGCATGCAGCATACCGTGAATTGGGGTCCAAGAATATTCTTCTTACGGTGGTAAAGGGACCAATATCATTTAAGTTCATTCCAAGCCTCAGGCGCGCGGTCTGGCCACTGATTTTTTATAGGATTTGTATAACAGTTACTAATAGTGATTAAACTATTTTGAATCCAAATAATCATAGTATTTTCCTGAAACCAATCTCGTGCTCTCACAAGGATTATTAGGGATGTGCACGTTCAAACCACAGCCACTGAAAAGGTTCTGTTTGAAATGAACCAAACCAAATGGGTGGCATGAAAATCAACTTTTTGCCTAGGGCATCGACCCGTGACCGTCAACATGGTTCGACGGTGCCTGGTCCGTCGACCATTTCCCTCCCAGTTCAACGGCATGGGCACGGCACAACACGGGTTTCCCTTCCGACGGCCCGTTGACCAGTCGCTGAACAGCTTTCTCTTTCCTTTTCTGCCATAAACATGCCATAATTTGTCCCTGTTTGCACTCAATTTGGGATTTGCACTTCTCTATACTCTTAGTTCATGTCTGTGTATGTTTTTGCCCATAGACTTACACGTTGCAGTCAAATTTTGCATCTGTCGGCAATCTCCGAACATTGATGGCAGAGCTCTCTCTGATCGGCGGCGTCTCAAACGAACTCAATTCCGGTTTACGCTTTCTGGTCTCAAGCAGGCTGGAGTCTCGTATGCTCGAATTTTTTGATCGGGACGTCTTCATGCACAAATTGCGGAGGACAGATCTCAGAAAATCCTTCAATGATGTCCGGAATATTTAGGGGCCGAGTTTGCGCGCATTTACAAGACTAGAATGCTGGATTTTCCGGTTCCATGGCCACGCGCTGGAGTTCTTGAGGCCTTGGTCGAAAAATCCTCGGGATACTTTATCTACGCAGCGAATGTGGTCGCCTTTGTCGACGACGAGTTTGCAGATCCCTCAGAGCGTGTGGAAGTTCTTCAAAATCTCAAGCTGGGTGATACTCCATTTATGGCTCTCGATCAGCTCTACACCCAGATCTTGACCGCAGTCCCGAGAACATTACATGCCAAACTCCGAGATGTGTTATGCGTGATCGTCAACTTTGGATTTGACCTCAGTGCCACAGCCATCGGCGCACTCCTGAACTTGGGCGACGATATCACGTTCATCATGCGAGGCCTTCACTCCGTCGTTGACTCAATAGGAGATCGATGTGCTCCTCACCACGCCTCTTTCCGCGAGTTCCTAGAGGATCCACAACGATCATCGATCTTCCACATCGGGTCCTGTATTGACGTAGTAAGGGCGATCCTCGAGGCATTTTCCACCCCGCTCAGTACGCGACTGCGCGCTGATGCTCTTCAACGTGCTGCTGGGTCCGTCGTCTGATTCACTGTTATAGCTATTGTTCTCCTTATCAAATCTTTCCCATAGTCTAATCCATGAACTCGACTTCTTTTGGTACCTTGTGTCCAACCCACCGTCGGCAATTCCTACTTCTCTGATTCGGGACCTCAATCCAGATAGGTTTCCTTGGGGCCTAAGAATCCAGGATTGCGCTCAGTCCCTTATTCCCTGGCTGAAGGTACATCTGCTAGTGCGCCATTCCCTTGCATCTCTAACTTGGTTCCGAAAATGTGTCCCCGTCCACATGAGCTGATTCAGCTGTGGGAAGACTACTGCTTACAGCTCTTTGCGGTACAACAGGCGTGGTCCGTTTTTTTTTCTTTCTTTCTGTTTTCGCAAGTTTTCACAAGAACAGCTGCCCTGAGCTCAATTCTCAACCATTTCCCCTGAAAATAGGCTCATTCGATTCGCATTGAAAATCCACAGCCAATGGAATACCGGTATTTTTGATGCTTTTACGTAATAGAATTTTTTCCCAAAAAACTTGGTTTTGAGTAGGACACCTGTAGCACTCGGAATACTGCCCCAATTGGCCTAATCTTTGGATATGTTATACATCTGATGTGGCCCTAGACAATGGTGTGTTTATTTATATTACATGCTGAGTGATTGTGATCTAGCGCACACTTTAGCGAAGTAGATATCCAGACACTACCATAAGTAGAGCTGTCCATGGAAGTTTGAGTACACTAAGCTCTACACCGCCAATCGAGATCTTTGTTTCCCAGATGTTCTGTAAGAAGGTTGCACAAATATCATATAGGATATCTGGCCAAGGTCATGCGAACATTGCTGGCACATTTTTGTTCAAACATTTGACAAACATCTCGCAAATATTCTCGCAACATCACTACAACATATGTTCCCCAAAAAGGCTTAGGGTTAAGAGTAGCACGATAATTCAGTATAAAGTGTTCCAGGCTTCCAGTATCTCGACCCTTCCTGAGCTTTAATTCATTGAGACTTCATTCACCCTAGGCCGTTTGCCACCTTGCGATCAAAAATAAATTTTGCAGCTTGCTTTCACAGTGGTAAGCTGATTCATCTAGAATGGAACAGCATCACCATTCTCACTGGAATGTGGGCAAACCCAAATGAAAACGACTGACATGTCGCTCGTATACTTGAGTCGAAGTTGAGGTGTTCGGGCTTTGCCGAGGGTCCGTGCGCGTTGTTTGTACATGTAGAAGACCACGTGCATGTTGCTCGGACGACTCTTTCACTTACTTCCTTCTCTCCGTGAGCCATCCAGGCAGGCAAGGATCTTCCAATAACACAGAAAGACACAAGATCATGCTGCCGCTGAACGCTCAAGACTGGTGTCACTCAAACTTCAAGTTGGCGGTCCATGGGCTCGGTCGCCCTTCACCTTCTCTTGAGACCGCAAGTCTCACCATCCATCGGGATCAAGAGCAGGTGGCAAAGCCTCAAACCATCTCCACAAATTAGATTTGGCAAGGTCGTGCTCAAGATTCACGCCTCAAACTTGCTTGAAGATTTCAAGATTCCCTCCGAGTCTTCCTTGTGGCTTCAAGTGCCGCACAAGTTTTTGTCAAGCGCTCCGTTCCCGGCCTAGCCCCCCGCTTCATTCGCGTTCCCGGTCGCGTTCCCAATCCCCCATGCCCGACGATAATGCTGCGCCTACCCACGCGCAGTCAGCTACACCTCCAGAACCTCCACACTCAACTGACTGCTTGAAGCACCCACGGGCGAAAAACGTACTGGCGGCGTACTTCTGTGGCTTCAACTCGCCTGTATTGAACACGCAGCATACGCACCGAAACGTGGCTCGTTATCCCGACCTGAGCAGTGACGAACAGTTATCTTACACAGGCCCTTGCCGTATTGTCATTATGTAGCATTCAATAAGATTTTTTCATTCATTTCCCACCCGTGCAGTGACTGTCAAATGTTGTTTGCAAGATGTAATATATGTTCAGGCTAAGCTCGAAAAAATGTTAGTCCCAACATTTCTGAGATATGGGTCTTGGAAAACCCTCATGGGATTGGCTTCGCAATGCTGTGTCAATGTCTGGTTTGGCTTGGCGCTCGAATCGCGGTCACGACACATCATTCACTCATTCACTATGTTGATTTGAGCGCGTAAACAAGCTGGCTAATTTAGGATCTACAGGCAACTGTGCAAATTCCGCTCTCATTTCCTCCACCGTCTGTTGTTGCCCTCGTCTCTGCGTTGTTGGAATAGAATTGCTTCTGCCGGCATGGGAGAATTCCGCGAGAGAAGATGCGAGGATAAGCAGCTGTGTGTTGGCATCCACGTTCACTCGCCAACGTCGTCCACGGCCACAATCCCACCATCGACTGGCTCTGCTCGGGAATGCTTGGGAGCTCGCGTATTCTTCGGCAATGGCTTCATCTTGGGAATCGACAGGCTTGACATGAAATGGTATAAAGCCCCGCCATACTCGTCAATCCACAAACACTGGCCCGAAATTGTTTGTTGGAGATGCTGCTGCGACGTGATAGGTCCAACCGACGCCAGGAGGGCAATCGTTTTGTCCTTGAGGATCATCGACGACGCGTACATCGTACCGGGAAAATCCCTTGCCTTGATTTCGGTGCGCCACTCGTTCAGCTTGATTTGTACATCCATGTTTATTTCGCCACGCTTCACAGCAGACTGGCGAGCGATTGGAGGTAATTTACCCGGTCGCGTGCAATCGAGAAGTGCAGGATCGCAGATATCACAGCACGGTCCGGTCGGGACTGTAGATGTAGCCGAGTTAGTACGCATGCTGCATGATGGATTTCCGATGTTTTAACTGACCTGGGGGCTTGTTTTTATAGATCTCGGTCAAGACAAGTCGCCGGCAGAGTCCCGTTTAAAAGAGAACATGTAGGCCTTCGTTTGGTGCCTCGGGATCGAGCGGCGGTGTGTCGTATACAAATATAGCATCGTGTTTCCACCCAACAGAACCTCGATTAACTCCCCGTGTTTTGGCGTGGCTTTTTCGCTTCTGTGCCTGTCGTTTCTTGGCTGCCTCCGACTCGACACCTTCGTTTGCTTTCCCCTTGCCTCTCTTTGTTCGCGCAGGCCCACCTTCGCCGCGATTTCCTCCGCTACATCAATGCCGTATGCACTTTGCTCAACTCACAAGACAGCAAGGCCTGAGCGCCCGGGACCTCGCGCAACTCGTCCAGCGCGCTGCAAGAAGATGGAGACTGAGCCCGGCAGCTTCCACTGGACCACAAGATCAATATCTGGGATATTACAACCCTTGAATCAAGGTCAATGATCTGGCGCCTCTCAAAGGAAATGTCGAGGCCTGCCATTCCGGCAGCATCGGTACATATCAGACCCCGGATTTCGCCGCTTCTGAATAGTCGCATTGCCGCCTTCGGTACTCTTTCGACAACGCGGCATTGTACGGGCGAATCAAGCCCCTCTCTCGATCCTCTGGCGGCAGCAACTCGTCCAAATGGTCGTAGATCTCGACACCCGTCGCAATGTTGTCCGCATATATAAAAGCCTTCTTTTCCTTCATTTCTTCGACAACAAAGTCCAGGTCGGCATAGGTATTCATGGGATGCTGGATTGCGCAGACAACAAGAGAGACATTTGGTCTGTCATTGCCGATGTCAATGCTGACATAGTCGCGGCTGAATTGCAGTTTACTCAGAACGTCGCTCCGAATCCGAGCTGGCAGCGTGGCAGACAGCGCGACGATGGGAGTTCCGCGTGGGAGGAACGCTGGGATGATCCCCAACGTCCCGTACTTCTTTCAGAATGAGGCTCCCCAGTGAGACAAAACGTGCGCTTCATCGACGACCACTGATAGCACCCGTTTCCCAAATTCAGTATTTCGCAGGACCTCGGGGATGAAGCGCCGCGATAAAGCCATTTCCGGTGAGATTAGAACGATCTGGTGCTCGCCGCTAACAATTTCCTACTCAGGTCGCTGGCCGTCAATGCAATGTCTATAAAATGAGGTAAAGCGGACCCACCTTCAAGACCTCCATTGACGACTACCTTCTCCAGTGTCATGTACGATCCTCATTGGGCTTGCCGGCATACATACCGACCTCGGATACTCTGTGTCTCTGAACTGTGAATGATATGGATAGGGTTGGGGACTTTTGCCAATCGCTGGAGGTTCAGCTGGGTTACGCCTGTCTTGCCTCGATAGCCGTAAATTAACCAGCGTTTGACTCACAGGATCAGCGATACGCACCAACATGGCGGGACAGTCATAATTTCCAGGCCTCGCAAATCAATACACCGGGGAACATTTCGCAGACAGGATGGTCTTGCCAAACTCCACCCACCTCAGATGTATTCGGAGAAGAATTTGATGCTGCCGACGCAAACTGGGTATTGTCCAAATCTTTCTTCATGCCCGTGCCTCCAGGTTATCCTTCCTTTGGCAATAAAGTCATTGACTTGAAAGTGGCCCAATTGGCTCTAAGCGAGGACTTCAACCCGATCCGACAGTCTGAGCCGTCCCTCAGTTTCTCCGCTAGGAATGGACTCTCGAGGGGGAAGGGGTCTGCGCGAAGCGGCAGAAGAGAGGAACATCGCCACATGCCGACGCACCGATTTGGTTAGTGGACATTTATGATACCAAGGTAACACATCATAGAGCGACGCTCAATTGAGATTTTTGAGGCCGGCCTTAGAGAAGAACTTCGTAAGAAATACATACAATTGTTTCCAGAAGCTGTCTGTCCGAAGCCTTTTTAACTCCGCTTTTGGTTGATCAGTTCCGACTCTTTGGAATGCTAACGTCAACCTTTGAGAAAATCAGCGTTAAGCTTCTACACAAGGCTCAACTTTCACATGAGGCTCAACTTATTTAACTTTTTTCTGTTTTGCGATATCTTCCTTAGAACACTCACTACGGGTTCAATTCTTGTCAGACTGCTTCGACAGTAGGTGCGTTGGAATCGCGCTGGAAATCCGCAGGGGATCACATACCGCGCGGCCGGTTTCTTTGATGTAATCACGTAATGAAATTTCTTCAGAAAAATCACGGTTTCCACTAGGACAGCTGTAGCACAATGAATGCTGGTCCGATTGACCTAGTTTGTGGATATGTCATGTATCTGAACTATTGCTAGGGGACCATGAGGTCTACAAATATAGGTATAGCCAAATTCCCGTACAGAGCTCTACTTATCTGGGGACATGAATATGACCCCAGTTAAAATGGGCACCAAATCATGTTCAGTCAGAATATTGCCTACAGGAATGTGCCATCCTCTAGTAACATCCCAGATACATAACACATCCAAAAACTAGATCAATCGGCCCAGTATTCATTGTGCTACAGCTGTGCTACTGAAAACCATGATATTTTGGAAAATTTTACAGTATGTGATTACATCAAAAGAAAGCGGTATTTGATCCTGTGAGGATTTCCAGCGCGATTCCAACGCACCTACTCTCAAGGTAATCACTGCATTCCATGGGGTTGTAGGTACAGGCTCTGCCTACCCCTGTAGGCAGAGGTAGACCCACCTCATAGATAAATCAACAATTTCGCTATATCCAGAGCTCTGTTTCTGGTCCAAGCCATGTTAAAACACACTCTTGCTTCACTGTGTGACCACTGAATGTGGGAATGTGATTATTTTTAATGACACAGCCCACGGCTGTCATTCCTCGGCTCACTCACGGCCAACCTCGGCTAACTTACGGAAATTGACACGGTATGTCCGGTTCCAAAATATTGACTTCGTGGGAACATGGCAACCGGTAAGAGCAATATTAGCCAAGTGGGAATGTGGCAACAGCAACACAACACCCGATTACCAGGATAGGGGGGGCCTGAGTAGACCGACAGTAGGCAGACGGTAGACCCAAGTAGCCCTACATCACGTCGGCAGACTCGGTCTACTGGGGTAGGCCGACGTAGACCGATGTAGACTCACGTAAACCGACCGTGCCTACGGGGCCGCGGAATGCAGTGAATCCGATCGAAATTGAACCCGTGGCTCGTGTTCTGGTGGCGGGGGAAGAAGGAAACAGTCGATTGTGCCATTTGAAAAGCATGATCTCGAGCCAAACAATACAATACACCGAGCTGCCATTTGAAAGGTATGACCTTGAGCTAAATTTGAAACACGCTTTTTTTAAGGTGCCTACATCAGGAAATCCGGGAAAATCTTATTTGAAGTTGTGTAGATCACAACCGATCGGCAATTTTGCCGAAGCCTTACAATGCGTTGCAACGCTTTGCAAAACTGGTACATCTTTGTGGCTGCATTCACCTATTTTGCACGGCAATTATAAAATAGCTACAATACTCGGGACCCCATCACATTCTTTATAAGTTGTACCAAATCTGGCGGAACTGTGGAACTTTAATGCAGTGGATTGTGCAGCGTACACCGTAGACCGCAGTGTCGTGGTCGAGCTTGGTGCTCTATCGTCACATTGACCTAACCTACGAAATTGTATGGCAGTAAGCTTGAGCAAAATGAACTGGCACGAAAATACCCTGAACATATACCAAATCACCTCCCCTGTAAACACCAACGCGTTTCAGCACCTTAAATTAATTTAGGAGACGGGGCTAGAGTATATGATGTAATTTATCAAATAATTTTGACCTGGGAGGACGCTGGGGAGCGTTTAAAAAATACCCAAGGATGTCTCACTATCCAGGGAACCCTACTATACTGTATTCATATCCATATACTTCAAGAGTCAACAATGACCTAAACTCCAGGCCCCCTACGTATGATTAATCTCTGGTCCCCCGAAGTCCGCCGGATTCCTATGCTCTAGGGGGGTAATAGTATTAGCAAAGGATTCATTCAAGCATCCTGTGTGTCGATGCCGAGGCCAATCCGTCCAGAGGGACGAAAGTATTAGGCCCAAAAAATGCCATCAAACCAGTTTTGTAAAGGTGGGTGATCGATAGTAACTTATTTTACATCGTTAATCAATGGCGCGGATTATGATCGACAGCACTGCCTCCCTTTAGAATGAAGAGCCTCAACGCCACAGGCTCAATGACTAGGGAGGCAACGGGAAATCTGAAGAGAC
Organism: Mycena olivaceomarginata; assembly: GCA_029378375.1. Lineage (NCBI taxonomy): Eukaryota > Fungi > Basidiomycota > Agaricomycetes > Agaricales > Mycenaceae > Mycena > Mycena olivaceomarginata. The sequence continues at coordinate 12,599 of JARKIC010000610.1, forward strand.
AGTTTTGGTTAGAATCGAGCTGGCTATCACCTCCCAATCTAGCTCAAGACATTAGATCTCCATACTAGGTCACGTTTTTGACGGCGGCTGGGCGCGTCCCCAGATTCTGTGCCGGGAATTGCCGTTTCTATTGATTCGGACCGGGTGGAATACGGTGCTGACAGCACCGCCTTCGTTTAGAATGAAGAGGTTCAAAGCCACAGTCTCAATGATGAGGGAGTCAATGGGAAATCTGAAGAGACACTTTTGTTCAGAATCGCGCTGGCTATCACCTCCCCATCAAGCTCGAGAAATTAGGTCTCCATACCAAGTCATGTTTTGACGCCTAGACCGACGTAGGCGCGTCCTCCGAGCCCGTGATCGGATTGATGAGTTCGTTGGGACCTTGTTTGGGTCCGCATTGGCGCCCTGAGCATGCTACAAAGTTTGGAGGATACAGAAGTTGCGCGTTGAGCAGGGCTATCCATTTCTGGGGAGCACGACCCAAAAGGTGGCCTAGCAAATATCCCACTCGACAAATTGAAATACTTCTGCCGCGGTGCATCGGGGGCATTTTCTCCCTTCCGTCGAATGTTCCGGATTCATCAGACTTTTGACATTTGATTTGTGAGCCTGTACAAGGCCAAACAAGGCCTAAAAAGGTTCAAAAAGCCAGCAAGGTCACAAAGTGACAAACCTATGTCCGAATTTCACAAGCTCGGATATTTGGTCCAAAAATAGATCGTTTTTCGGGTGTTCCTGGCGCTTTGGGGCCTTATTATGTATGCACGGGAATGTCCTGACCATTTTAGAGGTTGAAGCTTTTCATTCAGATCAATCCCTGGTCTCTGAAGGGGGTGATTTTCCTCACTTGCGGCCTTGCGAGCTTGCCGCCAAGCCGCCAAGCCCCAACAAGGTCCGACAAGCCGCAAATCAAATGTCAAAAGCCTGATGTTGACACCGCACTGCAAATCACTATGTTCCTTCGAAGGTTGAGATGGAGATGGACCAGAAAAATTGGTTTTCGTCGGTGTTTCAATAGTACCTCTGTACACAAGAAAAGAATAGAAGGTACACAACACTCTAATTTACATACGATATGATTCGCCATTTATTTTTACTTGTTTGGCGAGGAATTGTCGCGCATGACACGGCACTGGGGGCGGGGGATTTTCTCCATATGAAAATATATACCAATAGCTAGGTATACGTCCCCACGGACTTTCACATCAATTGCCCCCAAGAGAGCAAGATCAGGACGAATCAGCCGCAAGATAAGTTTTCGACGGGCCAGGAATAGCACACTCTGCAGCATATGCAAATGAACTTCAGGCCCAGTACCGTCACTGAGGCACATTTTTTATATCAGATTTCGAGGCGGTTCAGATGTTGACGCGTCCAGGGGTTAAACGGTGAGAAGACGTGTGGTGTCATGCCCCCGAGCATCGCATTAAACCCTAAAGTGGAATAGTGCTAACACATCAGAATCAACATAAAATGGGGAGGGAGGACAGTCACCTAGATTACCGACGGCATCCGGATCTCGGATTCCTTCAGGCCATGAGAAAGTCGGGGTTGTTAGGCGGATCCCCCGGCCCTGCATAACGAGCACCGCAAAGCCGTTCAAAGTGTCAGGTGCTGGTGGGGCGACATCATCCCCGGGGAAAATTCTGAGCACTGCGTGTGCCAAGGCCGGGCGTGCACGCAAAACGGCAAGGAACAATTCGTAGCAATGGTCGTAGAAGTGATGTGAGATCGACAGCGTCTGAAGCTGTGGAAATAGCTCTGCACGCTTTAAAATATGATAGCGAGGGGTCACAGCTTTCTCGCGACCTTTTAAACAGAAGAATTCCAAGCTCGCAAGAGTGGGGAGAATTGAAAGGCATGTGATGAAATGGTCCCCAACGTTGTTTTTGAGGGTAATGGTCAGTTGGTTCAGAAACCTCACCGAGTGCGACAGGAACGCAAAGAGAACTGGAAACATCTGGACTCGACTCTGAGGTGCTCCAGGCTAGGAATTTCGATAAATTCCAGCAATCGGAGAACCCCACGAAACAAGAACGATTTCAGACCACAGACTGTGCGCTGGGAGGTATTGATCGGGAGTGCACAGTCCATTGTGACGCCGAGGTGGAGGAGTCGAGGGAAATGGCGAATGATTCTAATCCTCTCTTTGAATGAGGACCCGGACTGTATGTGCATGCCCTGAAGCGCAGTCACGGACGCCGGCATGGCTTCAACCTCAGACCAGGACATGGGTCGAAATCCCTCAACCAAGTGTAAAGTTCCGAGATTTGAGTCAGCCCGAATCGCAGTTGGAGGGGAAGAAGTCAGGTCCCGAACTGCTATACTCAGGCTGCGGAGAATCGGGAAAGGGCCACGGATGTTGTTGAATACCAGAAAGTCCTGTTTTGTGAAATGGAGCTCAACGCGACTTCAATGAGTGCACTGAGTGACCATGACTTCAAGTAACCTCTTTGGTACACCGACGGAACTCTCCCGACAAAATATTGTGATGGAGAGGGGATAATCAACAGCGCGAGTGAACCACAAGTTGAAGAATTCACAGATGTCATCTCCGGAGCAGTTATTTTCCCCAAACTCGAGGAGGACCGAACTCCAGAGTTCCGGCGTCGCTAACGCAATGGCCCGCCAGTGGCCGCAAATCTGCGCCACTTGGAGTGAAGCTTTGGTTTGGTCTGGCCTTACACGTCGATGAATGGGAAGGCAATAGGAGAAGATCTTGGCCGTCAGCTCGTATGGGAGTTTGAGTGCGGGAGTCCCCATGAAGATGATGCAGGTTTCGATGAGCTGGTTTATCAAGGCTCGCTCCCCACCTGGGTGCGGAAGGAAGGGGATATTGGTGCCGTTTTACGTGTTCGCGTCAGGGCGGAAGTGGGAAAGTCGCATCATCTTTGTTCCTTTTTGGGGGGGAGCTTAATTCATGCTACGCTCTTCCCCTGAGGTTGTAAACCCTCAACAGTTGTAAAAGAGTACGCTCCTCTCCACCCCTGCAGTCTAAGCGAGAGTCATAGCAGTGAGTAGCTCCCACATTTTCACTCCTGGTGAACAAGCTGATAATGAATGAGGGGATGTACCTGTACACATAAAATGGCAACAAAACTTCAAGCGAAGAAAGGTGGCAATAACGGCTAGCCGAATCCCGATCACGTGCACTCAGTTCTCCCGTACAGCTGAGATCAGTTTATTCAATTCAACGGGCTGGAAGCATTGGTGGCAGTCAGAATAGGTGATTAAGAGCCACGATTCTCTCTCTTTATAAAATTATTCTTGTCCGTCTGAAGCTCCATTTTTGGTTAATCAGTACCGACGCTTTGGTTGGTCAGCACCGACACTTTGGAATATCAGCGTTAAGCTTAGGAAGCTCGGGCATTGCAGAAGTGATGGAGGTGATTGCGGGGAGACTCATCTGGAGCGCTGGATCTGGGTTCTTGACGAAAGAATTGCCACGTCGCATACCTCCGGTGAGTCCATTTCTACCGGCTTAATTTCTTGAAAACGTATATAAAGCCTGCAACTCGCTCTGAGTCCCCCAGGTTGCGACTTTGATCCCCCAGAACCCAAATAGCAGTCGCAACTTGTCCGAATTTGATCCCCCAGAGGCCAAAAGCAGACGCAACTTGTGCGACTTTAACCCAAATAGCAGGCGCAGCTTGTGAAGAAGAATAGAACGATTGAGAAGTAAGAAGATGATAATATTATCTAGCAAAGTTACAACAGTTTTTATAAATACTCTGCGGTGCTAGAATGTTCCTCAGTATTAGTAAAATATCTGTAAGCTATTAGGAATCTAAGTCGGGCAGAGCGTTGAATCTGTGTACCAGCTAGCAATTTTATATAGGCACCCTATTCACTATTCCGGTATTTTCAGCCCTCCAGAATACAACAAAGAGCATTGTATCAAAAATCTAAGTGAATCCAACCACTACAGCTACTGTGCTGGGCATTCTGCTCGAGAAAGTCGAATCTGACGCACCTAGAAGCCGCCGCGGTAATAATTCCCTTCCTGTATTCAATTTCTTGAGTCATATTGATCCGTTCAATAGTTGAAGGGCGACCAGTTTGCCACGACCGATAAACCCCCGAACAATGAGTTATTCGACAAACTGAGCCTCCATTTTCGCCTCGCAGCCGCCGTAAGCCAACGCCCATTGGTAAACGCAAGCGCGGGGAGTCGCCGCCCGCTGAGACGGAGATTGTCAACTTGTCGCTCAGCGACGAAGAGATGGAGGCAATGGAGGTGTCTGATCACCTCGTTAAAGTTGAGGAAGATGAAGCGCCCCCCGGTGCCCATAATCTTGCCGCGCAAAAAGGTAAAATACGTAGGGCGTTCGTAGTACATCGGCAAATTAGACTAGATTTCCTGCTTTTACTAGTTTTGCGAACACGACGTGGAGGTTGAGAAGGTGGCCATGGTCGACGAGGCCAAGCCAACCCCAAAAGACGTTAAGGTCGTGGACTACGTGCTGAGGCGCGTAATCGCGGGGCTGGAGAGCGTCCAGTGGATGCAGCGCCCAAGCGTAAATGGCGGACTTGATAATATCACGATTGGGGCAGTTTCTGAGGTCGTCAACACATTTGTGCATGTTGAACGTCCCAATTTTCGCCTAGAACATTTTCAGTGAGATATGAAAAGAGAGCGAGCAACAATAAGAGTTACTTGTGGGAGACAACATCCCCAGCAGCAGCCGTTGACACCCCAAAGTGCGCTGGGACTCCAGCCCTTGAAGGTCTCATCGGTGTAATCGTCCCTCTCCACTGCGTACCTGTCCATGCAGCTCGCGAGGTCTCCGACCTTTTAAAGCGCGGTCCAATTCCCAAAGTGCACATATCTTCTCTGGCCCTTCCTCGGTCCTCGTTCTCTTTCAGTCAATTTTCAATTTCCTCCATTATCTGTTGCTTCTAGATTCTCGTGTCCCGACTTTGTTCAATTCAATTCACCTTTGCCGCCTTTTCGCACGTCCAGCCACTAGTCTATCCTTTGGTGGAAGAAATTTCATTCGCTGAGTATTATTCTACGTCCAACGGTTTTTTTGATTGGATCCCCACGAGCAGGAATATCATAGCCGGAAGGCTCCCAATCTCCTCCAACGGGATACTACCCTGCCGTGCGAGGGAGTCGAGCGTTCGCATTGTTTCCTTTACCTCCTTCGGATGCTGCGAGGCTAGTTTTCTCAGCCACTTTAATCTGCATGAGACTATCAAGTGCAGAATGAGTGCCGTCTTCGCTGAAGAAGTCGTGGTCGGCAGGAATTTTGTCCTCAGAGATTGTCAAAGCCATTGGCGGAAGCTCAAACTTGGCGAGGTTGAGCAGCAATGCGGAGCCGGGCTAGTTAGAAAAAGCTCACGGAAAGCCGGGGGTGTGGAAGATATATGCCGCGAATCAGAGGCGACATCGTCACTTGAATGCGAACATGATTTTGTACGGCGGCGGGAACATTTTTTTTATCTGATGTCCGTTTTTACGCCAGGTCGGATCGAGGGGAGGTAATGGGCCGACCCAACATTGAATTTGGGGTGTGATGGCGTCGTTTAGAGTGAAAATTTCCACTGTCCTCATCGGGCCGTCACGCAACAAATACACATGAAATTGCCTGGCTACCGCAAAAAGCCACTCCAAAATTATTTAGAGCATCTATCGAACACATTTTTGAACAGAGTGGCCAATCCAGAGAACAAATACATAAACTGTAAGACGTAGACAGTCTTGCTCCGGCATGTGCTCGACCCAGCGAAGGTAAGTTACGATGCAGTTTTGGGCCACTGACAACAAATAGGTTATTTACATTGCACGCGATTGCGGTAAGCTACATTGTAACTCACAACCCTAGACAGCGCGGTAACCACAGGACTAGCTCAAAGGTTATCCTCCGGTCAAGGACCGATTCCATCGCTCCTGCAAACTCACCCAGATGAGAATATATCGGTCATTCCGAGGGTTTTATCCTATACTTGAAAAGACAATGTACACAGCCTTCCCCAGGTCACGGGGTATCACATGATATTCTCGTGACCTCGGTGATGTTTCCGTTTCGGGTATCCCACGGCTCGGAATTCACTGTGTACCCCAAGGCGCCACGCGCTGCGAGCGTTAGCGAGCGGCAGTGTGGCGCCGGAGGGCTCGGAATCCGCCGTGTCTGTACGGAACTGGGAATCCGCCGTGTCTGACCGCCCGTGGCGAAGACACGGGTGCCTAAATCTAGTTTTCACCGGAAATGGCCTCAGATTGCCGAGGGTTTTGCCCGTCAGCAGGGGTTGCCCACATGTGACAAAACAAATTTGAAAACGGAAATAAATCACGTGCGCCCAAAACTGTGCCACGTTACTTGCTCTATGCCACCAATAACCAACGCCGCCTGCGTCCTTGCGGTCTTCTTTGGCGTCTCCGTCGGATGCTACCTGCACCGGATTCGCTCTCGCCCCGCCGGATTTCCTTGGCGCAGCAATCGGTATCGTGATTCTGAACCAGATTGGGACCAATTTCGGGACTTTCTATCGCAGCACGGCCTGGCGCTGTACTCTTTCGCAGAGTTTCACGACGTACCCCGTTTTTCCTCTTCCATCCGCTCCGTTTCCGTTTCATCCTGGCGACGACGAAGATTTCGTTTTCCCTTCTCCCCGTCCAGTCGGCGGAACTTGGTACCAGGTAAAAAGTCTTCCTAACTATGATCTTTCTCTCTGAGCGCCGCCCTCTCATAGCCCACTCCTGTCACTCAGTTGGCGCTCGATCCCTCGGGTCGCGAAGTCATCATCAAAGCCGTGCCTTCAGACTCTATGGAGGCACAAATACTGGAACGGCTGGCATCGCCACCCTTTAGGGACAATCCAGAGAATCACACTGTTCCCGTTGTGTCGATACTTCACTGTGATCCCGCCACTTTTCTTGTGCAGGCTCGTTGGGGGGATTTGGACCTCCATCGCTATCCCAGCAGTCTTAACTTCTGGGCGGGAACCCAGGCCTATCAACTTCTTCAAGGTCTAAACTTCATGCATGAGCATGGCGTTGCTCACGGGGTGCGACGAACCTCATCACTCTTGTTTCCCTTATTGATCTCATCTGCAGGATATATATCGTGGCAATATCGTGTGCAATTTCACCGGACTGCGCACTGGTACAGTCTTCGACAAGTTTAAGACCAGCGGCAGCTACCGCTTGGCCTTCATTGACTTTGGAGCGGCAATGCAATGTGATAGCATCGGTCCTCATTGCATTTCCAGTACTGGCCGGAGACACTGCCCTCCTCCTGAGTTCCGAGCACCCGAGCTCGACAGCCCTTTCTTTGACCCATTCTCAGCCGACGTCTTTAGTTTGGCGCGTCTCCTAGTGGATCTTGATCCCCCGCACAAGGTCCGGTCCCATTATGTATGACATGCGACGCCTCTGACTCTCTGTAGATTCCTGCGATGTACCAGAGTCTGCTGGACGACATGACTAACCCCAATCCCACGGATCGTCCAACCGCCTCCGGGCGCTTAATGAACGTAAGATGAATTGGATATAAATAAACAGTATAAACCTAGCCTGACACGAAGAAGTAATACTTGGGCTAAGGAATAATGTGACGTACCGCTATTCTCATAATCATTCCTACTCGTTGTAGAGCCGTCTATTTCAAACAACCGCACCACGAATCTGAGAATTCGCCGTTTGATGGACCTCAAGTCTGCTGAAATCCTATGCAATAGACAGCTTGCGCAAAAGCCGCACGAGCCGCATGCTGCTTTTTTGCATTGCGCAGAGCCGCAGGGGTTATTTGAATTATTACATTAACAAGTGCCACTTTGGAATTGAAACTGGCTTGTAATGTCTGGAATCTGTATATTGTGTGGACATCGTGGTGGCTCAAGCGTGGGAAAGCCAACATTTGACTCCATCAATACTGCTTTGATTTCCACTCCGCCTCGCCCCTCAGGTTCTATGATGTCAGTGACGTCATAGAGAGCTTGCGCAAAAGCCGCACAAGCCGCATGCGGCTTTTTGGCATTGCGCGAAGCCGCATGCAGAAATCAGACCTGAGGTTACTGAGAAACCAAGTCAGTGGAGAGATAGTTGGGTTGACAGGCATGTCCTGGTGAGTGAAAAAATTGCATTACTGCTGCAACTGCTCTGTGCAGGACGCAAAAAGTGTGCGAAATCTGAGTGGAGCTGAAGTGATGGCTGGACAAACTGCTTCTCAGTTCGCGCATCGACCAGATAGTAATTTGGATGAACACAATACGGGTTCTCCTGAGCAACAGTAAATTAAAATTCCCGCATGTCGTGTAGTCTCGGATCCAGACGTTTGGGTGCTTCGGATCACCGGACCGGCGGAGTTTTGAAAAATGAAGCGCAGAGACAGCACCCAAACGTCTGGTGCACTTCGTATAGTAACACCCCACACACGGCGGACAATCCGCTGTCATGATCCGCTTGTGATGCTTCAGTCACTCGGACGGTCACCATCTCTATGCTCCCGATTTCTTCCGGCATTGTTTTATACTGGATTATTTCATTCAAATCGACATGGGGTGTGAAGCGTGACCCAATTTACCTATTCGACATTTCAACACAGGCCGAAATTTTGCGTGACACCTCAAAAATTTCGACAAACCGGAACGAAAAATTGGGTTTTTTCCGTCCTCCAGGCCATTTTGGACCTTGCGTGACACTAGGGAGGTTCGACAGAGGCCTGCGTGACGCGTGACCCCTACCGAAATTCGATATCGACACGGGGGTGCGTGACGCGTGACTATCGATTGAATGAAAAAATCCAGTATACTATTCGTCCATGACTGTATAAAATAACTGAAGAAAATCTGAGAAGAATGTACTGACAGACATTTGCCGGCGCCTTAAGCCAGGCTATTTTGGGCAAGCACCGATGTTCTGAACTCAGTGACCTCCCTAAGCGTCCGGGAAAATTATGAGGTTCATTATGTATTTACAGCTCTTTGCAGAACATAGGGCGCGGCCCGTTTTTATTTTTATTTTGTAAGTTTTCACGAGATCCGTGATTGCGAGCTCAATTCTCAACTGTTTTCCTTAAGAGTAGGCTCATTCCATTCGGACGGGAAATCCGGAGGGGATGTCGTCGCCCATTTTTTTCTAACCACCTCAAGATCATTTGCTCGGTCAGCTTTGGGTGTTTTTGGGTGTCTGAGAGCAGAATGAGTCCCAGAGTACTAACAGTGATCCCATTGACTTAGATTTTTAGTATTATGTGTAGGAATGATTAATTCGGTTGTAGGCCTTCTCTTGGTCTAGGGCCACAATTATTCCATCTTCCTCTGCCGCTTCAGCGTAGTACAGGAGAAGCTTGGCTAACTTGACTTGATCCTCAATTTTTCTGCCTTTCATAAACCCCGCTTGGTTGGGATGCACCAGAGAGGGTGCCACATTCATTAGTCGCAAAGAGTAGGTCTTCGTCATTAATTTTTAATCACAGTTCAAGAGGGTAACCGGTCTATAGTTACTGATGAGAGATCTATCTCCCTTTTTGAACACGGGACAGAGCCATCCCGCGTTGAATTTCGAGGTTTCCATGATACCGTGGTCTTCAATGTCAGTATATAGTTTTTTTTAGGAAGCCCAGTACATCAAACAATTGTCGGTCAGATCCTTTGCTTTGTTGAAACAATATATCAAGGATTTTGTAAAATTCATAGGGCAGTCCGTCGAGGCCTGGAGCTTTGCCACCATTTGAGAGTTTGAGAGCTTCCCCAATGTCTTCAGTCTCGAGATCTTTGTCCGACTCCATGTCGTTGAATTGAGTTTCAGATAAGTGGACCTTACATTGTTCTAGTGTTATCTCGGTAGCCATGGTTCGAGCATACTCATCTGAGAGATCCTTGTTCTGGACTGAATTGTGGTAATCTCTAGCCATTTGAGCCATTCTCTTTGGTCGGGTTTCATAGTGCGGAAGGGTAGACGAGTGGGCGTCGACCCTAAAGTCCTGAATTGACTCTTTTGGATGATATCCTTTTGCAGACTGTGTCCAGGACTTTGTTCGAAGTGTTTCGCACTCAACATCGTAACGAGCATCCGATAATGCTGTCTTTCTATCTCTTCCCTCAAGCGGTCCGTAATTTTTTCTCCAGTAAATAAGCTGCTATGTGTCGATCTTCCTGTGACATTTCCTTGTCATGTACAAGACATGCCTTCGCTACGCTCCGGCGTATGTCGTGGATGCGTACAGATGTTCAATGATGATTTCTTGAATTCATAAAAAAGATCGGCTCGGACTCCAATTAACGTCAGACAGAATCTATTAAGGCTCTAGCTGAATACACATTGCAGTATGAGCAGAACAAAAAAAAAAAAAAAAATGAAAAGGGTATACTTTAAGCGAGAGCTGAGTATGGCGGAATTGGAGTACCAAAAGACTTTACGTCGAACTCATCCGCCTCATCAGTGACTTGTGAACGAACATATACTCCTACCTCGCATGTACAAAGTGGGAGAGCTCCGAAAGACGAAACAGAATGGTGCACGCCAGGTGTCGGAGAAGGCTGAAGAATGCAAGGGCCTCACTACGTCCCGCGGCTGTAACATGTAAAATGATTCTCACACCTAAATAGATGTCGTATGGGGCGCTGGGAACACTTGGATGGAACGGCAAGAAGGACACCGGCGGTCAATGCAGATGGTCAGCGGCGCCGTGGTGGACCTCTCAAAAGTGGATGCTGGTCTGCCAGAAAAGCAAAGGATCTCAGTATTGCACAACGATAAAGGCCACGCGTACACACCGTTGAATGTTCTCGTTGTATTCGAACTCGGCATCCATCAAATCCCGGTCCCCCAGATTAAGTGAGGATATTGAAATCAAAAACGAGCTGCATCGTTCGGGTAGCACGGTAAAGGGAGGGCCGAGGAAAGTACCAACGGAACACGGGAGCGAAGTGGACTTGACTCGATTTACCCAGGGTCTCAAGTCGTAGCTTTGAAGCGCGTTGAAACGGCGTCGGCTGGAATGATAATTGGCCACAGGTCCAGCGACCTTGAGCGAATAGCTTGTGATTGAGTCCCATGTGTTGCACGAGAGGATTTCATATCGTTGAGGATGGTAATGATCAAACCTAGAAGCGCCCATGGAATTCGAGCTTGCTTGCTGCACTCGAGTTGCGTGTTTTGAGCTGGTTTGGAGGATTCGTCGAGGCATCGCGCTAAGTATCAGTTTTTGCAGTCGCATCCTGAGAGTTCTTGCGTATTGCCTTGGTTGAGATCCGACTTCTGAGACTCAAGTTGACGCATCGCTCAGAGGTGGCCGGGCACTTGAACATACTTTGAGGAGAGCTTTGATTGGGACCTCAGAGCGGAGGAGACGATGGGAATGGCCGAGGCACAGGAGCATGGTGGTGGGGGGAAAGAAGCGGGGTGATTAGCGGGACGCCTTTCTTTTGAGTGGGCCTTGAACGCACGAATATTGGCCGCATGATTGATGTATATCACATACACGTGTCAGAGTGCGGCGCCAGCCGGAAAGCGCCCAAGGCGCTCGAGTTAAACTGTGATGTTGCAAAAAATAACTCACCTCGAGGCGACCGAGACAGTGGAACATGATGGGAAAAAAGTTGTAGATTAGGAAAGAACAAACATGTACAATGTGATTCAGGACATCTGCTTAAGATACGAGTAATGCTTAAGATACGAGTAATGCTTAAGATACGAGTAATCACGATCGTTAACTGGGCCTTCCAAGCTCGTACTTGGCGTGCTGTCTCATTGGTGATTAACCGAGTGTTTGAATGTTCTTGTCTTGGTTACGTTCCAATAGCTCTAACGCCTCGAGATCTTTAAGCAGTTGAGCAGCCAAAACTTGAACTCGGCTCATGAATTTTCTGGACTTGAGTAGATATAAAGGGAGACTCCACCGTCCATTTCCTGGTTTTTCATCAGGTTTGCAGGTCAATTGAGTTATAACCAACCTATGGTCGCTTTTGATTGGACAGTGTTTAATATCCCAACCTCTGTACATTTTGAACTGCCTGTTAACCACACAAATTCGGTCCAATCGTGAGTGGGATGTGTGGATTTGATTCGTCTGTTTATTTGTTCGAATTTGGATACAAGTGTAATCCCGCGTGTCCGGGAATGTTGCGCGCCATCATATAAACCCAAGAGATCTTTTAGTCTTTCGAAGCTATCCGGAACAATTTCTACAGCTCCAGAGCTTCTGTCCCGCAGATCCTCGACAAAGTTCCAGTCTCCAAGTGCAGTATTAGGAAACGGAAGATGGGGGTCATCAGCCCATTTTTCCCGAAGATCCTTCCACATTTTGTCTCGCTGTTCGGGTCGATTCGGGGCATATATATTAAGAATATTCCACGATTCGCCATTGTGCCACGGTATCACAATCATCAAAGCACGGCCAGGTATCAGCCCATACTCGCAAATATTTTCAGTGTCTACGAACTTCTTATTCAGAACAAAGGCTACCCCCGCTGTTGAAGATGGTTTCTCAGGGTGTGCCGAGTAGTAAAGTTTGAACCAGCGGTTAAAAATGTTGTTGAATTGTGTCGCAGATTCGAGGTCAAAATGAGTCCCAAGGACTCCCAAGTTGTTTGCATCAATTGTTTGTTTGAGGAATTTGAACTTGTGATGCTTGTGGTGCATAGACATGTTCGAATCACGGCCAGCAATGTTGAGGGAGCCGATCGTTAAATTTGAACGTATGAACTTGCCGGATTTTAATACCCGGGGCGCTTTGTGTCTTTTCCTGATCGCTATATTTTCAGCTTCCCAGGTGTTTCCGTTATAGCGAGTGTCTGCAGACTCGTGGCTTATATTATCTTGCGAATACTCTGTGTCAGTAGTTGTTGGTGCGTAGTTCTCAATGTCCGTGTTCGTAATTATATTCGCTTATGTTTGATTGAATGTGCACGGGCCGTTGTTCACCTCCTTATCTCCCATACTACGCACGTCGACCTCCTGGTCAGTACCTTCGACAATATTCCTCTGTAAGGTCGTTTCCAGCTCAACCCTTCTCGCACGGTGATGTGACAAGTGTAAAGTTGGAGCCGCAATATTGGGGGAGGTACTAACCTGCTGCTCTTTACTTTGGACCATAACAGCCAGAGCAACAGAACCGTTACAGCCGGGGCTTTGCACACGGTAGCCAGGAATAGGCCCCTGGGTACCCTGACTCCTGCTGATTTCGTATTCTGAACTCGCAGCCGGCAGGCACACGCGAGAGGAAAGTACCACATCCCCAAAACCCTCCAGTGCACCAGGAGGGCCCAAGGTACTAAAATCGGGTTCGTTCGGTTGTATAGGCAGATATTTAGGTGCGTTTAGGGACCGCCGTCACGGATTTTATTAAAGAAATATCGAATGGGATTTCAAATTTGAATGCAATAGCAGACGCTGGACCGGGTTACAATAGTCCCAAATAATTTAACCCGGGTGTGTGGAAGATATCCCAAAACCAATGTTGTTATTACGAAGCCATTGCAGGCTGGGCTTTTAGATTTATCGGCGGAGGTTCGACTTCGCACGATAAAAGCATATTTAACCTTAGTAGGACATATGACGGGCGATCACAATTTCCACAGACATAAAGGATCTCCTGCGTCGGATTCGGGTTGAGTAACAGCTCAGAATGAATTCGGAGAGCGACGATTGCACCGATAACTTAATTTCGGAGAAAGGGAAAACGTGTTGGCAAGGCATGCAGGTAGAGGCATTCAAAGAGATTAGCAAGATTTGTTTCTGACTGGAGCACAGTACTGCAAGAAGAAGAAAAGCGAATAAATATGAGAGCAGTGTAGAATGACGGGCTTGTGGAAAAATAAATCCCGAGCAAGATAGAAACAATAAAATAAAATCCCACAAAAGCAGCGCAGAGTGTGCAGCTGGACGGCGAGTAGGCAGGGGAGAGTCTCGGCCCGGGGGTGCGATAAATTACCATGTGCTCATTCACCTGACACCAACTCCCCTGGGTGCCTGCAATTTTGAGATTTGTCCCTGTCTGGACAAGAGATCTCGAATCCTTCATTTTCACCAAGATCTTGCCCACGGTCCTGGATTCCGCTGTCTTCGGAGACCTCTACGAATTCTTTCTTTCTCTTTCCATCCGTGTCTTCGTCCGAACATTTTTCCCACATTTTTCTCCGCGCCTCTCTCCTGCTGATTGCATCTTTCGGATGGTGACGATGAAAATACAGGGCCGTTCATCATGGGACTGGTCGGCTTAATTCTAATGCAAAACCAATTCAATTTTTCGGAAACCTAGACGTCCAATGGATGGTTGAGCTGGCCTTGCAGCTTCATATGCGTCCAAATTCCGTTATCACGACAAAATTGCCGCCGTGGTGCAAAGTGCAAACGAGGATGCATTTCTGCGACGCCGAGTGATCAATTCTGAGGCCTAATGCACAATCCTGGTCATCTGCACAGAGTGGAACTTATGGCCCACCCTGCCCATACGCAAGTCTCGAAAATCAGCGGTAACACGTTGCTGTGAGTCCGACAAAATTTACTTGGAGAAAGCGGGCGACTGCCATAGGATCGTGTTCGGCTGGCAGTTCGGCCGCGGTAGCCGAAACTACTGCTTTCAGCTACACTTTCGGCGCGGCTGAAAGCATCGGTATAAGCTGGGGCGAAACCATGGTTTATTTCGTTCTTCTCAATCACACTTTCAGCAAAAACGAAGGTGAGGCTGAAATCATTGATTTCGGCAGTGTCGAAACTGCAGCTCATTGTTGTGCTTTCGACAGCATTTTCAGACTCGTTGAACGGTATGATTTCGGAAACATTTACAGTCATAGTTGATGATGTATCCTAAACTAATACTCTCAGGAACGTTTTCAGCTGAGTTGAAATTTGTTCTTTTGCCGTGTGCAGACAAACTCTCCCAACTCGACCCACGCTGGGACCCTCTGTATTGCCGCTCAATCTGGACTACTTTCATGGCCGTATTCTGGATCCGCTCCTCTGTACTTCGACCTCTATCCACCTCAAGTTTCTAGGACACAACTCCGTATGTGCAGGCCGACGAATCGGGAAGTGCGCGCGGTCTCGAAGCAGATGCAGCTCATACCGAAGGCCCATCAAGTGCGTGCGCTTTCCTCCCTCGTACTCGCAGTGTTCTCTGACGCTTTCACCTGCAGGTAACGGGACGGCCTGTCTTCGGCCTCCAGGAAATCTTCAATGCCATATCTACACTCATCGTGAGTACCTATATTTCCTTCTCGCACTCGCAGTTCCTTGCTCTCCCATCCCTGTTCCCTCTCCCTCGATGCTCATGTTAGTCATCCATGTATGCCGACCTCGCGCTGGAATTGTCCCCGGGACACTGCTAACCGCGTGCTCGGCTCGCGGCTGGCGCCATCTACCCTTGTTGAGATGGTTCTGGCAATGTTGGGTTCACTTGCTGCTCCCACCCGCACGGTTGTGTCCCTACCTGCCCCAGAGTCGACGACGTCAACGGGCGATGCGACGAGCTGTGTCATGGTACAGATGACTGCCTCGCGGGCATGGGTGCTGTGCGCTGCTGTTTCTGATCAAGAGGAAGACGCTCACCGGCAGGCGCAAGTTATTGCCAGGAAGGAAGGAAGGAAGGAAGGAAGGAAGGGATGTGTTAACCGCGGTGGGTGTCTGCTTTTTCGCACCCCGTCCCATTGTTGTTCCTACCTGGGACTACAGTACATATCAGAGATCTGGATACATAGCCGTACAATACATTGCGCCACTAGTACTAGAAAGAAAGAAAAAAATCATGTTCTTTTTTATGTTTCCGACTTTTCACTTCAGAACCAGCGGGTATAAGCAACATTCGCTTACTTAAAGCCCTGAATGAAGGTGCACTGTCAGACGCGCAATTAAGTAGCGAGTTCGTCAAAATCACAGGCCTTTGCAAAGTAAGGCGCAGACTTGGCGCAGACCACAAACTACACAGAGCCTGAATTTTTTGTAGGGCTACATAAATTAGGCATACTACAGAGAACTACGTAGAGGCCCGCAAACTACAGAGAAACTACAGAGCACTGCGTACGACGGCCGAAACTACGGCAACTACGGCCGAACTGCAGCCACTACGGCTAAAATCAGGGTTTGCCGATGCTAGGAACATGTTCCGTTTCCAGAGTTTTCGGAACGGGGTAAGAGCCGGGACTAGTGATTTTTGTTCGTGGTAGATTATCATTATGGTCTAGTTGACGCAGAATAGCAGAAATTCGGAGTCCATCGGCAGGTCCTTGAACCGAGCGCAGTCTGGTAAAAATATTCGTTCACCGCAGTTATGAGACTCCAAGTCCATAGTATTACGCTCTCACAATAATCGCGGTGAGGGACATGACATTGAGGGCAGAAATTGGCATCCGTGAGGAGAACTCCATGGAAAGGAGCATCGGCCGACGTTGGGCCGGCGCCGAGTCCGAAATGCGCACGTGTTGCCAGAAATGGTTCGTTTTGATCAAAGTCATAACAAGCGACAACATCGAACGACTTTCTTCCCTCTTTCCTCTCGGACCTCTCCCTTTACTATCGATGGCCTCCCTTTGCAAAAGTTTTTTGATGGGGGTCCTGTTGAAGCATCGGGTCCTGAATTGTTCTGAAATTTGGACTGAAGCAAGCCATATGTATGAATAGCTCGTCTGAATATTATCAGATTTTTCCATGGTCAAATGAGTGAGTTTTGAAGATGCCGGCGAGAGGTCTTTTTTGATGACGTTTTATATACCTTTGCAAAAGAATTTAGCGGGGCGATCACTTCCGGCAGTGCGATCAAAATTTACACAAATCTCACCTTTGATTTTCTTCTCAGCTCAAATGCTCCCCGCAGGCTCTATAAACTCGGTAGCACATTCTAGTATACTGAAATTATGACTGGCTTTTATCTCGAGGTAATCAAGCTTAAATTGAGACCGCTAGATCAAAATTTTGCAAAGCTATACACTTTTGCAAAGAGGGGCCATCGATAGTACTTGCACTTCCAATCCTCTGGAATCTGCCATCGTAATGGCCAGATTGCCGCGTATACACACTACCCCTAACACCCATCATCCTTTCGATCTCAGATCTAGCGTGCTCCTCTCCACCGCGCCAGTGCCACAGCATACATCGGGCGCTGGAACTTGCCCTTCCTTGGCCGCGCATTCTCAAATTCGTTGACGCAAATAGCACGCGCCAATCCGGACCTATACTCCTACTCTCATTGTGCCTACTCACCCTGTGCTGTATGCCAGCCCGATGCGCCAATCGAGCACCGGCAGCATGCACTGTCTGGCGCAGAAGCCCCTCCCTCTCAAGCATTTCTTTTGTGATTCTTGATGCCCTGTCTACGTTCAATGGCTGCTGCCTCTGCCGTCTGCATTCCTGTCTCGCTTTACGTGACTTACTTCGATCCTCGGACGCCACTTCGCTTGGTGCTAAATCATCCAAGACTCCTTTCGGCTTCAAAATCCATCGCTCAACAGTGATTTTTCATGCCTACACATCCCGCACTATATCCAATTACGCAATCCAGGCCTGTGTTCGACGCGCGAGTTCGCACAAT
The DNA here is from genome assembly GCA_029378375.1 of Mycena olivaceomarginata. Classification (NCBI taxonomy): domain Eukaryota; kingdom Fungi; phylum Basidiomycota; class Agaricomycetes; order Agaricales; family Mycenaceae; genus Mycena; species Mycena olivaceomarginata. The sequence continues at coordinate 30,073 of JARKIC010000610.1, forward strand.
TGGTTCAAGTTTGGACAGAAGAACACAAGTCCGTATACGACGCTGATATTCCTCAGCAAGAGGACCATCGTGGCTTCAACACACACAATGGCGCAGTATCAAGTCGCAAACATCCCTGCAAGTTGCAAAGTTTTGTCAAGAACCTGTGTCGCCCTCCACATGCCAGTGTTACCAAATCCACAAGCCCCGGTCGCCTTTCTGTTTCATCCTTTCCAAGCCGAGAACTGCACCGTATACTTTAACTTCGAGTACAACACTCTTCCCCTCTCCCTTCCCTTCCCGCACCCGAAAATGCGTCAAGGTCAACGTTCTTTCGCAAATTCACGTGCGGATTTGATGATCCGCGCAGCTCCCGTGTTTCCGCTCTAGTTCGTCGTACCCCGCTGTTGGGTTCAATTGGTACAATGTCATATATTAGCTTCAATATACTTTTTCATCCATTTTTATTGGCCGTGACTATGGTCGACTATGAGCAGCTATGAACACTATGGGGGCTATAGCTTTGGTCACTATAATAGACAACACCTGAACTATGGTGGTCTATGACGGGCTATGAGGTTAAAGTTGACCCTCCCACCTTACTATGGATCTGATTGATTCGCTATGGCGGCTATGTCGTCTATGTGGGGCTATGTGGGGCTGTACGGCAATTTTGTGTTTTCCTGATGGATGACGTTGCCAGAGGTCGGCAGAGTTCAACGCTGATCAGCGAACTCGTTTTCTGGGAAAAAGGGAACCAAGAGGTTGATGATTAGATCAGCTGGGTGTTATCTGCCAGTGGCTGTACGGTTATCTGCCACGACTGTCTGAATCTTCACATCCACATCCTCTGAACTCATAAAAACAATTTTTGGAAGCAGCTAAAACACGGGTTTCTGCATAACCATCTTCGCCCTCGCCTTGATCAGCTCATCTGGATTCTTATTACCAAAGTCACCCCAGCTTATCTCGCGCGCGCTCAGGTGCTGAGTGATGGACATCGCCTCGGCCGTTCAAAAGCACCGACCCATTTTCAGCGGCAGTTCAAGACAGCCTGGCTCAAACTTGCAAGTGTCACCCTCAGTGTCGATGCGGACAAGAAATATATCACTCGCGTCGATCAGTGGACATGCACCTGTAAATCACAGAAGTTTCACAGCTGCCATCTCTGCAAGCACCTCGTTCATGCTGTTGGAACCCCACCGCCGAAATTTTGGACAGAGGTCGTTCGCCGGCGGACTCTACCCCTTTACCGTCATCCAGTCCTGGTTCCTCGAGGTGAAGAAAAGGTGCCGTATATCGAACCAACAGATGGTAGTATGACAAAGGGGTCGGCGGCCTTCGGCCGCCTCCCGCCCCTTGCAACTCGGTGAATATTTATTCAAGCACAGACGAACCCGGCGAGTTGCCGACGAGGCAAACATGCATGTATGGTGGATGTTGGTTGCAATCGTGGGAAATATCTGGGATCTCGATGTTGGTTATTTGCAAGTTGACATTTGAGCCGTCGGTTATCTGGAGATAACACCATCTCTCCATTTGCCATCCTTTGGAATGGCTCGGGCATGGTCACAGAAATGCGGCTGCTTGAAGCTTCGGATTCCGAAATCATGTTGACAGTCGAAAGACGATCATTGGTGACCGATCAATCCGGGAACGCAACATCAACGTTTAACTCGCAGCGAGCGCATTCCACAGTGGAACCCTGGTAGTACGTACATGAACATACGCGCAGTTGCATGACAGGGCGAAGGATAGCCAATTTTGGCGGGTGTCGAAATGTCGAATAGGTGAATCGGGTCACCTTGCTCCCCATTGGGAAGACACAATTTTTATCATACCTGTGCGTCCTTCGTCCAATTTCTCGTTCCATCGTCCTCAGAAATTATCAAGGTTCATCGCTTCAAAACCCTTCCACCTACGCTCGTTACACTGCTCGTATCTGACTGCGTCTTCAAGATTGGTTCTCAGGTCAAGGGTGATTTGACACGCTTACAAAAACAGTTTCCTGCACTGAAAGACCAGAGATCCTTTACAGCTCTTTGCGGAAGTTAGGGCGCAGCCTGTTTTGTTTGGGGGGGGTTTGTTTTCAGCAAAATTCCCAGTGTGAACTCAAATCTCAGCCGATTCACTTGAAAATATAACCGGTCGATTTGCATGGCGATTCCGGAGGGCATCTCGTCCTCTGTATTTTTGATGGCATGATCCAAGTTACCATATATGGAAATTCCAGCATTTTCATGCAGAATCGCTGTAGCGCTGGAGATACGGCCCTACCAGGCCTGATCCGATAGAATGTAGTTCATTCTATAATTGGATTCTAGTGTGATTCTAATGGGATGAGGGCCGAGGCAAACCCAGGCCCATCCCCCCAGCAACAGTGTTAGGAAATCCGGGTTGGAATGGCGAATTGTTTCCGAAAAGGCCCTCCAACTGTTTATGGGCCGGGGCGTACAAATGGACTCTCTGGACCGAATTGTTTGGACAGCGGCGCCAGAATACCTCCGCGTAACTAGCAGAATGAGTGAATGAGGGATCAAGATACACCAATTTCGGTGCCCGCGGCGGGACAGGCCACACAATGATGATGAGATGGAGCGGAACCCGGTCCACACCGTGCCGTTGCGGCGCCTTCAGTGAGTTTTCCGCAGCGGGATCATCATCCGAGTGGAATATGTGTGACCCGTCCCGCCGCGGGCACCAGAATTGGTTGCAAGTATCTTGATCCTTCATTCAGTCATTCTGCTAGTTACGAAGAATTCCAGCGAGATGAGGCTCGCTAGAATTGCATTGGAATCCAATTATACAATGGGCTACACATTCTACAGAATCAGCCCCGGCAGGGGGATGATTGCCGGAGGATGCCGATGCCGCAATGCGGATCGCAATCCCCATCATCGATCAATGTTGCGATTCGCGCAGCGATCCCGCACGAAATGCTGTGTCGGTGATGGAATATTTTTTCCATAATGGCGTATTGCAGTACGGGGCCTCCAGCCCGAATCTTACCCGGTTGATTCTATTCTTAGAATCTAAAAGGCAATTCTAACGAGATTCTAGTGCACCCGTAGATAGTGTGAAATTGGCAAGTATTATGTCCCAATGGTACCGGACTACCACTGGAAACATATCTGTGGTATGATGGTACTGAAGGGCCATGAATTCTGCTAAGTCTTTTCAATTTCTGATGGCTGTGGTATGCTGGTATGGTCAAGGGGTCAAAAAGATTACTGACTGGTTTAATTTGCTCACTGTGGTACGGTGGTATCTAAACCAATCACAAAATTACTGACTGCTTTAATCTGCCTTGCATTGCGCGAGAGTGTATGGCCAATTATGACTTCTCAATGTTTCTTTCACACTCCCTTCCACAGTCTTCACGCCGAGATCCAAGAGTGGCCATAATAAGTGAGCCGAACATGCTTCTGCCGACATGGAATATTAATAGTAGCATCTGGATCTGGGAATATTAATCCTTTCACATACGCATGACTCACTCTGCCCACGATATGAGCGTAGAATCCGCTATTACAGTATTCTGAGGAATATCACGAGATGAACCCTCTACGGTGGGCCGGGTTCATACCTGGCCGACATATATATGACCCAAATATGGCTCACGAAACGTGTTATCGAGCTCGCTGAAGCCTCCGAGGACAGAAATGGTGTGATTGTGGCACTCGACCAGGAGAAAGCCTACGACAAAATTGAACATGACTATCTGTGGAGAGCGCTGGAGAGCTTTGGCATCCCAGAAGAGTTTATAAACACGGTTAAAGCACTATACAATGATGCTTTCACAGTCGTGATCCTGAACGGCGAGAAAAGTAAATACCCCTTTAAAGTCAGACGAGGAGTGCGACAAGGAGACCCCTTATCCTGCCTGCTTTTTGACCTCGCAATCGAACCCCTCGCAGAATCACTGAGACAATCAGACCTGAAAGGCTTTAAGATCCAAGGGAAAGAAGAGAAGTTAATAGCAACCCTATTCGCCGATGACACAATGGTTTTACCTAGATGCCGAAGATGACTTTGGATCCCTTGTGGAAATTCTGGAAGAATGGTGTACGGCCTCGGGAGCGAAATTCAATATCAACAAGACTGAAATGATACCGATAGGACAGATTGAACATAGAGACCGCGTACGTGCAAATAGATTTGTTTAACGGATTGAACGGTACAGCCATACCAGACCACATAAAGATAGCAGCGGATGGTGAGCCAATTCGCACTTTGGGTGCCTGGGTGGGAAACGACGTGAACCAAGTAGACACCTGGGCCAGGACCCTAGAAAAAATAGACAAGGCCCTAGACCAATGGGAACTAGGCCATCCCACAATGAAAGGGCGCCGTCTAATTATATTAATGGTGGTCGGAGGTATGACCCAATACCTCACGAAAGTCCAGGGCATGCCAGCCGACATAGAGGCACGTCTGGAGAAACGAGTACGCAAATTTCTGTGAGCTGAGAAGACCAGTGTGTCAATAAATAAAGAAACAATCTACGCACCTGCGGATCTAGGTGGTAAAAACCTCCTGGACATTGTAACCCGGAACGAGGCAATAGTGGTGACATGGTTGAGAACATACCTGAGCTTTGGCGAGGACAGACCCCTGTGGGCCTTCGTAGCAGATGAAATAATAGCCCATTTGATTTGGAAAGCTGCGCAATGAAAGGGTAATCGGAGAAAAAAGGGCCAGCATCAACGAGGGAGATACACAACCGTTGGATTAAGAGTATAAACAACAGAATAGCCCTAGACTGCGCACTGACAGACGCAACAAAATACGGAAAGAAAAGTATCCGGAAATCGGTCGTCCGCAAAACCTGGTGTAAAGTTTTGCGCGACGAAGACAGACTCCCTGATGACTGGACGAGGGAGACCGGGGTTTTACGGGGCTTTGTTTGTCCCGAGTTGTACCACACAACAGACAGAGAAAACCACTGATTATGGATTGTTCCCTCCGTGAGTATGTTGTCTGGGTTAGTGATTACTCGGTTTATGCGGAGGTTCCGTATTTGCCTGCCATGCAACTGAAACAAGGATAGCAAATAGTCTGCCCTTTTCAGCGAGGACAACACCCTTTTCTGATCGAAACTTTACTATGTTGCATCCTAAAACTAGCCCCCAGTTCAATGTCGGCCAGTAGCTATATTTCAACGACCAGAGTTGTCGTGTCAGATCCCATATAATTTTTTGTCCGTGTGCATTACATTCTAGAGCTATGTGTTCGAGGGATTCGGCAACTTGACAGTGATGGCATCGCCCCCATAGTTCTAGCGTTTGTATATGGGACCAGAAATCTCCCACCCTGAATGTATTATGTATGCATTTCCAATAGAACTCTCGTGTTAATCGTTGGAATGTTGTTGACCGGATTGATCTCCAGATAGTCTCGTCGGAAGGCGTATACTTAGATATTTCTTGGACTGAACAACGGATACGGTCAAGATTTATGAATGTAGATTTGCGCTGAGGTTTCGGTTTGCAGTCTTTTTATGGCTTTGGTAAAATATCTCTGTGAGCCGTGTGATAACAACACACCCGGACACTCAAACATGAGGTCAATTTCTGTATCCACTTCGACATCTCGCGTGTTAGAATCCCTTAACAGTTTAGCTTGGTTCTCGGAAACTTTCTTTAGTTGAACTCTGGCTACCCTCTCGTTCAATGCTGCGAATACAGCTTTTAATAGACGGAATTTGGGATCCAGGAAGTCGTTCTCAAATTTCTGCCTCTCTTTAACTAGGGCACGCGGTAAGAAGTCAGAAGAGGAGCATATAAGGAGCGGTATATTTTTCTCAGTGTTCTGCAATACCACAAGTAAGCTTCCCAACAACGCCGCTGAAAATGAATGCGGTATCTCCTCACGGTCAAAGGTGAGGTTCCAGATCTCGTTTTTTCAAGGAACTCTGTTTCAATTTTGATCATCACCCTAGTACGTGAATCAAATTCACCAGGATGTAAAATCTGCGCATGTAAAAAAACCGTCATGAGGCTTGGCGCTTGTCCGCCTAATCTATACCTCCTCGCTGGAATAGTATCGAGTGATTCCTCAACAGCAAAAGTTCTGAACCCTCTGTTCATGTCAGCCAGGGTGAAGTTCGGGTCAAAGACCATAACTTGGTCAGTTCCAAGAGGCTGTTCGTTCAATTGCAGCTCCTCGTCTGTCAGCATGAGCTCTTCAGATAAATCAAGATTTTCTATGGTGGGATTCCACTTGGCCAGAATGCTGCCTATCAACATTTTTGCGGTTTCAATACATTGTCCTGGGTTCTCACAACCGAACATTATTCGGTCTTGATGACACAAGGAGCAGCCACAGTTCTTACGGCCAATGCCTGAGGGATTCACTTGATGTGGTTTTCTAATTAGTATTGTTCCGCGGCGTGCAATTGTGGCGGTGTCACCGACCGTTCGGACACTATGGTTCAATCTGAGACACGTTGCAGCATGCTTTCGGCACGCCTGCTTATACAGACGCTTGTTGGTTGCCGGATGTTTCCACATGGGCATTGCTAACTTCACCTCGTTTATCACTGACAGGCTCGTAAATTTCAAGTTGTACTTTCGTGCTGCAACTATCATCCGTTTGATGTCCTCTGGCAAAGGAGTTTTTTGCGATATCGGAATATGTATGTCTTGTAAAAAGACATTGAAGAATTGTCCAGGACGTAAATTGAGATAGCTTGTCTCCAGAAATTTCTGTAGAATATAGTCAACAAAGTAGCACCAGGAAGCTCGTTCTGGGCCGTGGTTGAGGTATGATTGTAAGTTCCATGGTCGATCGCCTCGTTTCGCGTGGGTAGATCAAGAATCTGTTTTCCACCCTCAGCAATGTCAAGCATCATAGTTTCATGTGCAACTCTAGCATTTTTTCCATCCCAAAGAAAAGCATGCTCGGCTCGTATCAATTTTTCTTCAATATCTCTGGGCATTCCTTGCACTCTCGTTAAATATTGAGTTCTGCCTACAGGACAGAGTGGTCGATATAAAAGTCGCCTTCGAAGGAGACGACGAGAAGAGGTTTGTGGTCGGGTAGGGCAGGGCAAGTCCGGTGAAAGGACTTGATGTCAAAAGCGCAAGCTTGCGCGCCGGGCGGGGCTTCGGCGATCTGGCCCGATGTCAGCAATGATGCAGCGAGGGATGCGGATGCGGATGCGGGATACAAGCGCGATAGCGCGGTATAGATGCGGATGCGGATGCGGATGCAAGCACAAAAAATGGGATGAGGAGGTGGAGAGGGGAGCGAGATACGACGATGAGGAGAGACGCGACAAACGCGTCGAGAGCAGGATGATAGTGATCACATGTATAAACAAAGTGAAATGCTAAGGCGCTAATGCGGGCGCTAACGGTCTCCGTGTCTCTTATCTCACACTAAGCCGGCTCGTGCCTCGCCTGCCTTAGCTCATAATTAGGCAGAGCGAGCCATTTTGGTTCAATATTTACTACGTGCAATAATTGTTGTTGGCTTGGTACATTTTGTGCCCCCTGGAAAATTTGGAAAGCAGAGCAAAGCCAGCACATGCCGGAGCGAAGCGAAGGCACGTCTTGTCTTGGAGTAACAAGCTCGATGGTACATGAGCGACCGTGACAAAGTGGCCACTGAAATGGGACCACTGAAAAGGTAATAGGGTCACGTGTTTCAAAATATAAACCAAGTAAATTGCGTTCTGGAAAGCGCAATATTCGAGCGGGATCTGAATAGCTGTCAATTCTCACAGTGATCAGGGCTATCCATTCCTGAGACGCGTGGCTTAGAAAATGGCCCTGGAACTTCATTGGAATTGAAATGGTCTGCGGGATGTCAAGTCACACAGTTCCAAATGTGGACCATTGAAAAGGCAATACTAAGCCTCAGCCTGCCAGTAGGGTCATGCGGTTCAAAATGCAAACTAGTAATTGTGCTCTGGAAAGCGCAATAATGCCTCCAAGCGGATCATCCATTTATGGGAAATGGATATATCCATTTCCGACACTTGCGGCTTAGAAAATGGCCCTGGGACTTCAATGGAATTGAAAAGCCAATAAGTGTAGTGTTTCAAAATGTGAACCTGTCTGTAATTGTGCTCTGGCAAGCGCAATAATACCTCCGAGCGGGATCTAAATGGCTGTATGGTGCCAATCACTTAGTCACCGCTACTTTTGTACAGCTGCCAAACCGGGCGGGGAAATTTTTCGGCTGGAGAAGGTCAAAAAAAAAAAAATCCAAGGAGGAATTGAACCTCCAGCCGCATGTAGCGCGGCGTTTTAGAGCCCTTTTCATGCAATTTTAGAACCAATGAGGCATATTTGGCGGGCAGTGACCAATTTGGTCTGACCAAAATTATTTATCTCACTCAGCTTTTTCTTTGGGGGGAAATCCCTCCTATAAAAATGTAGCTACTGTTGAAAGGAGCATTTCTGCAAGACCGATAAAAAATAGGGTTTTTTTTTTTTTGAGGGAGATCAATCCATTGTACAAAAGTGATGGTGACTAAGTGATTGGCACCATAAATGTTCGCAGTGAAAATGTGGACCATTGCAAAGGCAATAGGGTCACGTGTTTCAAATGCATGGAAAGCGCAAGAATGCCTCCGAGAGCGATCTGAATGGCTCTAAATGTTCGCGCTGCCGTTATATTTTTCGACGTTTACTCATCGGATGGCGGCCTGTCGTAACCCCGGGTTTTCATTCTACGGGTACTGTTGGAAATTTCTGCTGGCTGATGGTGTCCTTGTGGATGGCGCGGAGGGGTTCATGTCGGTGTGCGAATGCGGCTGCTACGGCGCTCAACATGATAGAAATATAATGGGCGAGCAACACCGACAAAAGTACGTCTTTCATGTTATTTATTCAACTAAAGTGCCGAACAATCTTTCATGCATCGGCCCCGACAAAAGAAAAGCGGTTGGGGTCAGTGTCGTGGACCTGGAAGGCGTCCTCCCGGATCACAGCCTGCCAGATATGAGTACGGGTGCAGAGGTGCGGAGGAGAAGGAAAGTACCTTGATTTGACAATAAAAAATACCATTCTCAAAGACAACAGGGTTGTCGGTATTGTTGAAGTGGCGGACAGAGCCCTGGACCTCGCTGCCGTCGACGGTTGAGGCAGTCACATCGATGAGTGTAACCTTGGGAGAAATAGGGCGAGCATTTTCAAAGACCATGATGCCAGAGGCACTTGCATAGGCAGAAATTGCGACCATGGTGGTGGTGGTAGGAAGAAAAATTTCAAGGGTGATCGTCAGGTACGCAAAGTTCGCTAAGTAGTAGAATCTCATGATTTCGTCTTTTCCGAGAAACCCGAAGCTCGTGATGAAGCCCGACGCTTGTGATGAAGCCGCCCGGCAAGCTCAAAGGTTTTGCAGCAGTAGCAGAAGAAAGATTTGTTCAGTTTACAGGTAAAGTTGCATACATTCTGATGATAGATATTCACTAGGAAGCTCCGACTACGTCGGCAGAGACCTTGCTTGATCAAAGGCTTATGTACTATACGTCACTAACGAACTCATGAAATTTCGGATCGTCGTCGCACTCCCGACAGCCTACGAAAGAGTCAAATCTGGTCATAGTTCAAGACTATGGACATACCTCAAGTTACCCGATTTTTTTTAGGGCTCGCGCCATCATTTTTGGCGGCAATCTTTCGTTTGTCTGGGCTCCAGCGGCTGGAGCTCGAATGAGCGCCGCTTTAAGGTGCCGGGACAATGATGTGCAATGAAATGATGCACAGAAGTAGAAACAGAGTAGAGGCGTACAAGCGTAGAGACAAGAGACTGTGCAGAAATATTTTGAACTGATGGGGCTGTGCCTTCGGGAGAAAGGGGATCAGTAGCGGATCAAGGCGGGTTACGCGAAATTGGGGGTCATTATGAGGGTGGAGAGACCTTGACAAGCAGGGGTTTGGCGACGACGGTGAAGAAAGCCTTCGAATTTGGCGAAGATGTGGAGGTTGCCACATAGAACAGTGTATGTGAGTTGTCCCAACTGAAGATGAGCCTGCCAGTCAACGAAATGAGGTGGTAATATTCCCGTCGACAGATCGGTTACCGGTCTAACGCCTTCAAGGAGCCGCCGACAGGTTTTCCTGATGCACGAATGGAGGAGACTAAAATTAATCGATCAAGCCGCACGTGAGGAATTCAAACTCACGCCTGGAACTTTGGTCACGCGTGACATACGAGTGTCATCCCGAGCCCTAGGGTGCAAGAAAAAGGGCACCTTTGTAGTGGTCTCTTACTCACTTTGTGTTCCATTGCACTCTGGTTAGATTTCATGTTTTGCCGAGGTCTCCAGTTCGATCCCCGCCAAAGGTCTTTTTTTTTCTGCACCACGCAGTGGGCCCCGCGGCGAGCGCAAGCACCACGCAGTGGGCCCAGCGGCGAGCGTTAAGCGCCGCGCTAGGCTCTAGCGGTCGGGGTCTGGGGTGGAAACCCCAGCCGTCCGGGCCGGCGCCCGAAAGACGTTGGCAATTTTAATACTAAGCCACAACCAAAAATATATATTTATTCACCCCAGACTCTGTCTCGAAAATTCTGAACTGACCCACGAAATTCACAGATCAATTGACAACCACGTCGCGCAGAAGCTCCATGAAGTGGGGCTCTGCAATAAGGTGATGGGGCGTCAATTGAGATGTGAATGGTATCGGGGAAATAAAATTCTGGAATATATTCAGAATCGAACCTTTACCTATCGAGGTGGGCCATGCCAAGTGCTGGACTCAGAGTGTCAAAGGGTCATTTGATATAAAGGTTGTCCCGTTGTGGTCTTCAAGTTCGGAAAGTCATCATTTACGGGAGTTTACGACTGAAGGAGTGAGGATACAGAGAACCTTGCAGACCTAGAGAGAAGCCTGGGATTAGGGAAGAAGAACGAGCCCCCAAAATCGTAAATTGATAAAGAATTGGTGAAGAAAGGAGCGGGATGGGCGCTCGGAGATAAGAAATTGATGTTCTCACCCTGCGGCCCGACATCAACCCAGCCACCGCTTAACACCAACCCATCACTTTCGGCCGAAAATTGACATGGACGCGCGCATAGGTTGTATTCTACCCCCCGAGTACAAAAAATGGCAGATACCCCAGTATCTAAGCTTATAATTGACAAGTGGCCAGGTTCCTAGTCTGGCCAGGTAGGCAGTCCGAAATAGTAATTCAAAAGGAAATTTTTCGGTCTTCTCGGACATCGAAAAATCCTAAATTGATGAACACTTGGTCGAAATACTGATCGCAGTCCTTCGTGCATTTCGTAGCCCGGATCTGACTCGTCGCAACTATATAGGAGCTGGCATCCTCGAATAGGATGTAATTTGCATCTATGTTACACCGGATTCATATCATTTGATTGCAAAATAATCCGGCAGTCCGCGTCATCCACTTCGGAACTGTTTCTTCTCGAGATGCCCTTGAATAGGAAGTGATTTTCATTTATGTTACACTGGATGTGTATTATTCAACTTGCCGGCATTCCGGGTCATCCATGACTTCTTCAGTTCTGAACTGTCTCTTCTCGGTTTTCACGGCTGAGATGAAGCTCCCCAAATCCAGTTCTACAACTGCGCTCTATCCCTTCCTATGATCCCCTATTTATCAGGACTGAACAACATCTGGTATCTTACGTTTCTCTGGGATCATGAATCCCTGCAATCACTTGCAAAAAATGTTTCGAACCCAAAAAATTAATGGACTGCCCTTTCCTATCCCCATATTTCCATTGCTCCCACCCTCCCCGACTGACCTTCCTATCCCCATATTTCCATTGCTCCCACCCTCCCCGACTGACCTTTTGACGGCATTTAATTTCCTGAAGCACAGCGCCATTGTAACTTTTCTGTCGCAACTGTGCAAGGACTTTGCCCACAGAATATGTTGGACACCGCTTCACAAACCGACCTAAGCAATTTTCGATTGCTCAGTGTACCGAGCATATAAATTAACTCCCCTCATCGCCTCTCCGAGTGTTCACTGCTTGCTCCTCCAGGGACTGGTGCGACAAGGTATGTGGCTTCTCTGCCAAGTCGAATCAATTTCAATTAATGTTGGTCCTTTTAGATCGGCTATCATCATCCAAAGGGGAAACCATTGCTTACTCCGACGATAATACACGCGCCCAAATTTTAAACATCGCCAATGCCGTCTGGGACGATGGCCTCTTCATAACTTTTGCACTTCTTCCTGGCGTCATTACGGTTCTATTCTCTACCTTACCACCTGCGATTAAATATCTGAATCCAAACCAGCCATAAGTATTCCGATCGATATCGTACGGACAGATGCCTGGAAACAATACGGTATGACAAAAAATGAATGTGCTCTTCAACTCGTGACGCAGGCAAGCTTCGACGTTCTCAGCGACTTACATAACCTCATTTCGTTCTGGCCGGTAGTGTAAATCCCTCATATGGTTGTGTGGGCAGCCAATGATCAGCATCCTTTTGCTCGCTCTCTAGCCACATTACTCATAGCTTTATAGCCAGCTGTTCGGACCTCACACTAGCCCTTATGGGATGTATTGCCATTGCAATGTAGTACAACCGCACGTAAAATGAATATTTTCACGGTTGGCCAATTTGCCGGCTTATCATCGTGCTGTCCTCTTTCGTCCGGTCCTGTTGCTGCTTCAACCCAGACTGCGACTCTGCCCGATCCCTCGCCTATTCAAGTTGTTATCATGTTGGAAATGGGATCGTCGTGCGCCGCGTCGCCCGGTTACCTTACCTACCCCCCTATCCGTCGCACAACTTCGTCTATATATTCGGCCTGTATCCCCGTATTTCTGTAGTCCTTTGTATCCCCCGCGCTCGTGTCCCCGCGCCTCGAATACATTTCCCTACGACTCACCATTGCGTGCGACTTCGACTTTCACATATCAGACCTGAAGTACCCCATGCCCATCCATCCCAATCTCAGTTTGCCTAATGCGTCTTTGGGAAATCCGGCTCTTGAAACACTTGTTCAACATTTTCAAAGCAGACATTCACTTACCGGAGCATAATTCCGAAGCATTTCATGGGGTTTTCGTATCCACCTCATGCAGTACATCATTGTCCCCCGGCACCAGGTTATCACAGAGCGGCTCGAAATGTCACTATAAACACTATCCCGAAGGAGTTCACCATACTGTGCCGATTAATCGCGGGGTACTTTCGGCAGACATGTGGTATACATCGTTACATCGTATTTTCGTTCTTTCGTCAAGGTACCCACCGCATTCTTCCTTCCTAATGTAACCTGTATTCCATTGACGTCATTGAAATTTGAGTCTGAAGTAATAATTAAACTTGCCATCCTCGTCTCGGCGTCCACCCCGGCAAATTCCTAATAAATTAGACCGTAATTTACCACCGTAAATCAGGTCAAACAGGTGCCCGCTGAGACCAAACATAAATTACCTCGGTCAAGAACCCACCAAAGCTATTTCACGCTACACTGCCTTCATACGTATCTTCTTGGGACTCCCGGAATTTTTGCCGGGGGGTCGCCGCCACGCTAATCTCCTCGCCCATTCTGAGTACGCCGGAATTAGATGATTTAATTGGGTGGAAGGCCGGTTAGGGAGGCTATGTACAGAGCACAGAAGACTTGGATTCACTATGCATCTTTGCTATCCCACGGCCATTGCAATATGCCTGTATCCAGACCCAAACCCTCCAGTCAGTGAAGCATGATATGCAACGCTAGGACATGAGCGGCCGCGAGCTGCCAGGCAAGTACCACCCGGGCGACGTCTTCTACCTGCCAGACTCCGGAATGCATTGAGTTATCCGCGAACTCAGCTCGCTGGCTCTCAGACAGAGAGTTAATCCCTAAGTAAACGCAGAGTTAGCGGACAGCTCAATGTACCGTAGTTGTAAAAAGGACTCACACTTTTCGACGACCGGAATGTATTCCATCAACGATGGGGCTTCGCGCGGTTTTGTATCGACGTTTGGGCAGAGCGTTCCACCAGTGATGAGACGGTAGATAAGCTCGGATCGTGCAGTAGTGGACAATAAGGAAAGCCCTAAATTGCGCAGAAAACTCTTGGCTGCATGGAATTGAAGTAGAAACGGAACCTACATTCTGTGACAGTATCCAGGTCTTGTTTGAACTTCCTTGTGATGGTGCTTCTGGTAGTCATTGCGTATTCGCGACAAAGACGAGCTTCGTATTCCGACTCGGGTCGTCGACGTTGAAGGAAGAAAACACGTGGGTACCATGAGTTGAGCTTCAACACGTGTACAGTAATAATAACCCATCTATATCTATTGGTAGGCTCGTGAACCGCGTTCGCCAAGCACGTGGCTGCGCTTATCACGGTTGGCGAAGCGGCTGGGATCACTGGTTGCCATTTTGGCAGAACCCGCGAAACATGATTTTTTGGACTTCGTATTTTCGACCTTCCGCACCTTGGAAAAAAAGTGTAAAAACTTGTATATGGAAAGATGGTCTGTTTTCGATTCTAAGTCGAATGGCACCAACTTGTTTCGGATTTTGCCCAAAAATAAGTGGTGCTCCATCAATTCAAAATGAAAAATGAAGCAACTTTCTCTAAATAACTGGTGCCCTGAGTGGCCTCGCTCTGGAAGTACGGAAAAGTGCAATCGGACCGTCATAGAGGTTGAACTTACTCATCCTGCAGTTATGGTGCGGGTCACCTAGCTGCCGCTACCCCGTGCTTGAGATTTTCCGGGCCAAGTTTTGCCTCTATTTCTTATCGCTCTTTAGAAAGTGATTCTTTTGACAATACAAGCTGATCTTAAAGAGGGATTTGTATTTAAATCAAAACTGAAGGAGGTAATCTTTTTTCTTGCCGTCGAATTGGCCACAAGCGGGGGAAATAACGGAAATTTGGGCTGATTGTGGCTGTGTCTAGGTGACCCGCACCATAATAAAAAGCTTAAAAGTGCTTTCTTTTACCTGGCAAACCCGACCCAAGCAAATTTTAGGGTTAGCAGGGAGAAAAGCGAGTGAACCCATGACCTGAGTCTATTTGACAGAGAAGTGATGAAAGGTGTTTGTGCAGGAGCAGAAGGTTGCAGCAGAAGGCCGAAGTTAAGGTCCGCTGAGCCGAGGAGCTGAATGTTCCCTCCTCCTCTTATTTTCAACCTTTAGCGTCATTTTATAAGGAGGCGGGACACATTCATCAACATTCATCAATTTGAAATTGGCCGACTTATTGATATCTTCAATAAATAAGCATTGATATGTCTCAGCAAGCCGAATCCGCAGAGCGGAGATTGCAGAGATTAAAGGCTTCAGACAGACAGACAGACAGACACACGTAATTTCATAAAGAGGGTAACAAGCGGCTGCTCGGCCACTTTGCAGCCTCGCATCCTCTTCAGTTGGGAGCAAAATTCAACTATGCAGGTTGATGCTGAGAATTTGGAATTTATTCTTCAGAGCTCAGGATCCTCTTCCGTTAGGTGTCAATTTCACTGGCAGGTTTGTTTAAATTACGCTTACCTCTTGGATTTTTCACAAACAGAACTTGTTCTGATTGTGCTTAGAGTACCGAAAATGTCGCCTCAAAAAGCACGTGAAAAGGGCATCATTGGATCATTCAACAAATGCACACAACCTTTAGCAGTCTGAAGCTCACACGGTCAATGTGAGCTGGTCGGCGCGCAAGCGTCGACCGAGCGAACATTGAGGTGTCTGAAAAACTGTCTAAAATCCCTGTCCTTTTTATTTGTGGGCAGCCTCGCCGCTTGCCAGCCACTCACTTTCATCAAACTTTCATTCAAGTGTTTACATCAATTTTGCATCAATTCCACCTTTCGAGTTCTACGCAGTGGTCCAGAAATTAAAAGGCCCACAAGTACAGACAAATCTAATGTTCTGAGTTCTGTTTGTGCCCCGCCGCTTGCCGGCCAACCCCTTTCATTCCATATGATCTCGTTCACCTGTTGGTGAAAAGGTGACTTTTTGAGATGACTTCACGTGACGTAAATAAAATAAAAAAATACAAAAGCTGTGCCAATGCTGTGTGTCACGTCGATGATCAGGCCGTTGGTCCCTACCGCTATGCTCCTTTTTCTTCCCGTAGAACTTATCACCCTGATATTGCAGGAGCTTCCTGCCAGGGATATCTGCCGCTGCGAACAGACCAACAGGTACTTGCGCGCTGTCTGCCAGACCCCTGTTGTCCGATATTGGAAGGCAAAAAATCGAGCATCAGTCGAAGATACACGATATTCCTTGCGCAACCACAATCTACTGGACTGCGCCCGGTATCTCGCGCATCACCAGCGCGCCTGGCTACATTTCACCTGCACCAATGTCCGCGCAATCCCCGTCTCACACTCTGCGGGCATTTACGATTGCGCGTCGGACATGTTCTTCGTGGGCGGAGTTCCGGAGCCGGTCACGTCGATGTTGACCAGCCTCAAATACACGCGAATTCAGAGTCCGGACGCCGCTCAAGTCGACAACTGGACACATTTCGAAGTAGGGAGGCCAGTTGTGGATTTTGCGACGGC
The DNA here is from genome assembly GCA_029378375.1 of Mycena olivaceomarginata. Lineage (NCBI taxonomy): Eukaryota > Fungi > Basidiomycota > Agaricomycetes > Agaricales > Mycenaceae > Mycena > Mycena olivaceomarginata. The sequence goes on from JARKIC010000610.1 coordinate 46,503, forward strand.
GATCGAGGAGCACAATCTCACGGCGATGGTTACATGGTGCATCATACACCATTCTCCGTTAACTTTGCTTGCTCATTCGTTTTAATTTAGCTCCTCGCATGAAAATGATCCCACCTGGTTCTCGGTCGACATCTTGTTCTTGGATTTCGACACCCAAAAACATCACGCGCTCGCTACGCACCCCCTTCTACACGTGCGGGACACCCAGGTGCAGGAAAACCAGGCGCTGCCGGATATTGAGGTGACAATCCATATTGCCGGGGACACCGCCTGTCTTGCCATTTTGAATATGTTATACATCTATGATTGGAAGCTCGGTACCGTTAGGATAGTGCGCAATGCCACCCTTCTATCATTGAGATCCTCTAATTTCTCTCCCTGTTAGGAACCGGTTCCAGTCTCCAGCATCGGAATCACCTTCTTGGCTGCAGACACCATACTCGTCACAAATGGCCAAGATAACTGCCTGAACCTTTATCGTATTGCGACAGACGGCACAGCCAAAATGGTCCATTCCCTCCTTCTTCCAACCCTCCAAAGCCCTTACTTTATTGTTTCATGCATTTGCACGGGGGGGGGGGCCAACTGTATGGAAAGCACCTCGCTCCCAAAAGTACCTCTTTGGAACTCACGCCGATACACTGCGAATAGTGCAGACTCCATTGTCTTTGTCCAGCTTGGAATTGCTCACCATGCCAACCTCCCGGGCTTCGATGATCTTGGCTTCCTCTTTCACCGCAGCACCCTGTTGTCCTTCCTGGCTAGACGGATGGAGACACGCGAGCAAACCACTCCATAGTGGGCATGGGGCCCTGGCATGACACAGTGGTTCAATACTTCTGGGACAACACTGCTCGGTCAAGTGAAAATGACCTATGGACAGCGAGTCGTGTGGCTCCCCGACAGTGACAATAGACAGGAGACCGCTAGCCGCATACATGTGCTGGACTTCAACCCTCATGCAGTTGGTATGATGGAAGAGGAGATGCGCACAGCAGCATGTAGCGCAGTACGTGCTGTGACATACCCGACGGTCATTGCACACCCGGCTTTTTTGGAGCCGGTGAGCTCATCTCTGCCGTATGTTGAGACTGTATACCGAACATACCCGGGGGTATTTCACTGACCGACCGTTCCATTCAATAACTTCACAGTCGTCTTCCTCTAGCGCCCGTAGAGTCCATTTTCGCCGGTGTCGCAGTTTGCGTGTACGCGGGCGTTTTGTAGCTCGAAGTCCCGTCCACGCGCCACTTACGGCTCGCACATCTTTAGCATTGAAGGTGGTCTCGTGGCGCGGCCGCTCTCGATGTGCTTGCGAGTGAATAGCCTTAGGTGGCGGGCCAAACGGCGCTGTTTGTGCAGCTTTCTGTCGGGCTCGTTGTTGTCGTTTTTTCTTCCCACCCTTCTGGCGAAGTTTCCAGGAATCAACACTATTTTTGGATGGATACATGGTTAGCAGATACAAAACTTGGTAAAAACAATACACCCACGGTGAAGGGCGAGCCGGGGAGGGCAACCGTGAGGGCGGTATGTCTGACAGTGGAGATGAGCGGCCGGATTCGAGCTCAGGAGATGGTGCGCGGGACGACGGGGCATCGGTGAGTGGGGAAGGAGAGCGAGAGAGTGGTGTAGGTGGTCGCGAGGAGATTTCCACGTCCACATCTTCCCATTCCTCATCCTCTTCTTCCCCTGCGGCTCGGCGATCAGCGGCGTACATAGCCTCCTGGATATGAGGTATGAGGGCGAGGGTAGATCTCAAGCAGATGATTTCGAAGGTTTGAGGAGAGGGTTCAATATCAGAGACATCCAGATACGCAAGCCTGGTGGCACTCCGCGTTGTACATGGCATAATGCCCGGACCTAGCAGGGACAAAGATTCAGCAGATATCAACACAGAAGTATAAGAAAACAGGGAAAGACAGGTGAAAAATGCTTGAAGGACCTTCCCCATTTGCGGGGATTGACGTCGCAGGATCTATGGTAAAATCCAGTGTATCGTGCTTCGTTGATTCCACAAACGGAGAGTGGCTCTCATGTGAAGGCCGTACTCGCAAAAAATGTACCACACGTCCAAAAGGCGCGAAGAACCCTCCTAGGTGCGGGGATCGGCGTCGCACCTCCATAGGATCTGTGGTAAAATCCAGTGTATTGTGCTTCGTCAATTCCGCAGAGGGGGAGTGGCTCTCATAGGAAGCCCACCCTCGAAAAAAAAAGGAAAAGCACGTGAAAACGCGTGAAGAACCCTCCTCGCTTGCGGGGATTGACGTCGCATCTCCATAGGATCTGTGGTAAAATCCAGTGTATCGTGCTTCGTCGATTCCACAAACGGAGAGTGGCTCTCATGTGAAGCCCACCCTCGAAAAAAAGAAAGGAAAAGCGCGTGAAAAACGTGTGGAGGACCCTCCTCGCTTGCGGGGATTGACGTCGCACCTCCATAGGATCTGTGGTAAAATCCAGTGTATCGTGCTTCGTCGATTCCACAAACGGAGAGTGGCTCTCATGTGAAAGAAAGAAGAAAACAATCCAATCACGCAACAAAAGCGATGAAGAACCCAGGTAATCTTATACGCATTTGAATCAATTCAGGTACTCACCTTGTGGGCAAAAGGTATTCCCCTCGAGCTTGAAGCACCGGACGTGGTGGTGGCAGAAGTGTGAAGAAAATGACAGGTCAACGTGTTTGGTCACATCACGTGAATGTGACCTACATGGCCGAAAGCATTGATCGGCCGAAACTATAGCGCACAACTGATGGACACTTGTTTCTGTTTTCTTGAACCTAGTCCTCTCGGAAAATCGTGGCATAATATTCTACATCTTCTTACAGCCAGCAAATGTGTTTTTCTGTCTTACTGCAATTTTTATCTCACACACAACCCACAGCCACCGTTCTTTCTTTGTCTACCAACCCACTTATAAATTCATCGCCTCGCTTCAATATTCCTATATATCTGCTCATTTATATCCCACGTTTGTATTTGGGCTGAATTCATGGTGCGTGCTTCTTTGGTTTTCATTTCCAACCTATACTCCAGTAAGTGGTGAGTTTTCAGGTTCTCATAGTCTGCACGCTGACTTCCAGGGATTCCCGCGAAGATTAGCGGAGTAGAAAACAATTTCCCTGTTTGTAGGCATTTCCGCGTGACCACGACTCCACAGTTTCGATACCTCGGACGTGCAAAATATCAGCTGCTTCCTCTCTCCCCCCCACTCCAACCCCAGTTTCAATTTGAGCTCGGGCTCCTTTCGGGTTTGGTATCTGACTCCTTGTCTGACTCCTTCCAATCCTCGATAAGAGACTTGTCTTAATTCACTGAGCTCTACTTTTTTTCATTCTGGTCAATTTTCGCGATTATATCCGCTGCTCTACCCGGGATTCCGGGGGTGATTTTTATACTGCCCATGTTTCCAACCCAGAATCCAATCCAATCAAAGTTCGCGGCGCGTTGTTGAATTCGGAAACGTTCTCAGCCCCTGTCACATAGTTCAAGTTGGATCGTCGTGCTCATTACCTCTCTGTAATGCCTCACTCACTGCGTTCCCACCCTATGTAGACGCACTGAGTTGTACGTTGTTCTCCGTGCTGCGACATGTGTCGATCCAATGTCGATCTGTGTCGATCTTCGGCTACGTCTGGCTATGTAAGTATGTGTGTCGGTGTACGTGCGGCTACGTCCGGCTACGCGGTGTCGGCTACGTATGTCTACGTGCGTCAACACCGTAGACGCACGTAGACACACCTCTCTCAATTTCATAATGCAGATCTGGCCTCCATTTTGCTATTCTACTGGATCGGTCAGCTCATGACTATCCTCCCACCGTTTTATTGGTGAGCACTAAATTTAGTACCACCGGATTTTTCCACATTCTTCTACATCGGTCTAAGTGCGTCGACATCGGTCTATGTCGGTCTACGTACGTGGACCAATGTAGACCGACGTCGACAAATGTAGACCAACTGTGGCTACATGATGTAGACACAGGTAGGCAAACAGGCCTGCCTACCCTTCGTCTACGGGGGTAGACAGACCCTCTGTCTACAAGGGGTCGGAACGCAGTGACTCCCTTAAGCTTCATTAATCCAACGCTCGTCAATCGACGCAACACGTCTATTTGGCGTTGTCTGTCTAGACTCTAACTCTCTGACCGGATCAACCACGCCTCCCCTCTCAAACACCCACCTCCCCAAAAGGTCTCTACTCCCGCCCCAGCTGTAGGATTCCTGCTGAACTCAACACAAAATTTCAGTGCAGCAAATTTTCCTGACCCCCGTATCAACGGTTACAATCGGAGAATTCATACTTCTCCAGAGCCCACCCAACAGAGCAGAGTCGGGAACCCTATTCAGTTTATTTGCACCATGGCGGGAATCGATTTTGATACCCAATCCGGCTCTTGTACCGTACATCGCTCTTTTATTTATATCTGACTGATAGATCCCGACAGGCTGAGAATCGACAGAATTACACACTGTTTGCTCCTAGACCTCGCGGCGCCTAAGTCCTTGGAAATGGAGAATTCAGAGACTTATGTCTTTGACAATTTGTACATGATTCTCGGCAGTGGAATATTCACCGAACAGAGGAATTTCATCCAGACTTGACCGGTTTATACCAAAGATTCACGTCATGGTTGTAAATCTTGTAAATCTAAGCAAACGTCGCACTGACCTCAGAGTACATTCACACCTGTTGTATCCCATTTTGTTTTTATTCATTTATTTTGCCCTCACTGGCTGTCTCGGACTGAGGGTTATGAGTCAACTTGGAATAAAACATTCGGGATGTAATACGGAACGTACTATAAACTTGTGCAACAGTCAAGGTGATAGCGGCTGGCATATGGCGGTCGAACATCACAGCACCTCGCAGGCGACCTCCCATCTTTTACTCACGGTTCAACTCCGCTCTCGAGGATTCCAACAACTTTCTATGACTACGAGTCATTATCCCCTGGGCCGTGTCAATGTTCTCCTTCTCCGTATCAATACTAACCCTCTGTTTTTTCGCAGTCTCGTGTCGTCTGATTTCATTCGCAGTAGGTCTATTGCGGCTCGAACGACCCGCTGTTTCGCCGATGGTTGTGGAATTGACGTCGTGCAAGATGTCGGTGCCCACAGTCTCACGAGTCTGAAAGCGCAATAAGGATTATCTCTTGAATGACGTCCTTGAGGTCGCTGTAGACACCACTCACCGCAGCATGCCAGCTCGAGTCAGGCCGCGCAGTGAAAGGAGAATAAGCCTTGAGATTGGACCCCCCGGTGATGCAGAACTAGATGTTCGAAACTCTTGTAGTCTGTTGAGTGCGGTTGGTGTCGACGCGAAGCGCAGTTCGAGCTGATAAAGGCGCTGGAATTGTGCCACATGGTACTGGGGCAAGCATTCGGCATTGAGAATACCCACCACTGCAGACCAGAGAGTCTCACCAACACCACGCCCGTCGGGCTGCATGATAGCATTGGGCTGAAAGAGGTTGAGTTCATGAGCCTTTTGAAGGCGCTGCGCATTAAAAATGACATCGGTACGTTTAAAGCAGAGAACATGTCGCATATAAATCGTGTGACCGGAGTGGTTCATGTAGATCGGTTTTTTGCCCGACACATACGGAAGCAGAGACGGAGTAAGCAGGTCGTTTCTAGACTTGTCATAGGAGATCACAGCATCGAGGAGACGATCAAAGAGGTCGTCGTTCTGACAGACAAATCTCGCAGGCATAAGGGGGTGTATGAGAGCTACAAACAGTTGGTCGGTGGCCTCCTGGGCACCACTCCCATTAAATGCGGTCTGGTGTGTTTTCATCGAATTGAGGATAGAAGTGGCGTTAGTCGGTTTGGTAACGCGGATCATGTTCCGCCAATTTTCGATAGCCGCCACCGTTGCATCCGGCTCGAGGCTGTATACGGGCCCGTGGGTCCTACTCCAAAGAGCCGGCCAGATCTATACCACCACGAACTGAAAGACAAAGAAGGGAAAAATCATACCACCCACCTCCGACTTCGGGCTGAGATCCGAACGCAATCCCGGAAATGGATAGCCCTGATCACTGCGAACATTCACAGGCTTTTTTCTCGGCCAGGCGGGTGTTAAATTTGGCTTTTTGTGTTTGGTTTGTGTCTCCAGACCTGTCATGTAAACATAACGCACCTCGGGGTGTTGCCTACATGGTACAATGCACGCGGCAGACGACGACGATGAAGACCCTCCCCCCTCCTCCCCTCCCCTCCGTCCCTCTACACTCCTTCGATTTCTTGGTCCCCTGCTGGATAGGGCTCATTGGAGATGATTCGGGTACTCTGGAAGTCCGCGGTCGAAGAAGATGACGATGAAGAGCGCAGCGCGCGAAGCGGACAGTGGTTAGAAGGGCTTGGTGTTGTAAACGCGTTTGGAAGCGCTTGTCTTATGGCCCGCCGTGGTAGATCATCGTGATCATACCTCAGTCATGTATTTGATATAGGCGGGTGTTTACAATCGTAACAATCGTAACAACCCGGCTGTATTCGGCAGGGGTAAGGAAACACTTGCTTTTTGTGACAGCATGCCATCAAATTAGTGTCCTAGGGACGTAGGCTCTTTCAATTGCTCGGCTTAGTGGCAGACACACGGGCAAGTGCTACATAACTCAGGTACACTAGGAGTTCTATTACATTGCCTGAGGTCCTGCTTCACAACATGTATACGTTGCTTTGCGATCAATAAATCCATTTGCAGTTCAATAATGCTAATTCTTCCGCTCCATGACGTCCAGCCGTCCACACTGCTATAGGGCGGGGGAGGCGGGGATGGTGTGCATGGATTGGTTGCCTCATTGAGTGCGGTTTCTAATATCCAGAGGCTTTCTCCGGCGATGGCCAGATCGAGCAGAAGCTCCTCGAGGCAGTCCTCTTCAGACTCGTAAGGTGGGGGAGGCGATTTTAGTCGCGGATGAGAGGGTGGAGGATGGATATGGAGGAAAGGGAGAGGAATGGGGGGACTTGTACACTTGGGGTCCCTATGGCGTGGTAAGTGTTGTCGCCGGCCACTACATGTGGGGCTTCACAGTTCGGGACAACGTTACTTACCTTGCGTGCGGCATGGGAGGTTGGTTGGGTGCTGGAAGGAATGGCTGCATATTACGAGCGTTTCAATTGGTGATTTGTTCTTCAATAGTATCTACGGACTCGTCGTTTAGATACACTCGCATTTGGGACAAAAAATCAATGACTAGTCGCCGGTTTGAATGCCGACGCCTCCTTGAATAATGAAGTTATTCATTGCGGACTTGGGTAAATTGTGGTTGAGTCTTGAGACAAAAGAGAACTAGAAGACGCCAATGGCTAGTACTCTGGCAACTGAGCAGAAGGCTACAACGGCTAGCACCTTAACAGAAGACTGCAATACCTAGCACCATAGCGTGAGTATTGCTTCCAATGGCTAGCACCGTGGCACGAATAATCGATTCTGATGGCTAGCACCGCAGCACGAATAATTTATTCTGATGGCTAGCACCGCAGCACGAATAATTGCTTCCAATAGCTAGCACCATAGCAAAAGGCTTCAAGTGCTGCACATGATTGAGCTTGATTCCCCATCGCTTTTTCTTGCTGTCCCCTTCTGTACACCCAAATGTGCTCAGCCCACCAGACAATCACTATGTATTCTTGGAGTGAGGAGATTAACAATAGAGGCTATTTGCTGCCCTTGTGAAATCCGAATCTCAAGGCGCAAATTTCAAGCCAAGCGCTCCACGTTCTCACACTGCCATTTCGGCAAATGCACACCTGGTTTAAACTCCCTTCTGGCAACCTGTGGACGTAAATTTTGGGACATGGAACTGCGTACGCGTCACCAGTGAGTTGGTGTACTTTTGCCACGCAGAAGGGACATTTGGGCCAGAGATTAGCCGAAAATCCGGGTCGGGTTCCGGATTTGGGTAAGGCTCCATCCACTTGTCTACTCGCTTAGTTCTTCAAAGATCACGGCTCCAAATTTGAAGAAAAAACGTCCAAAAAGCCGTTTCAAATAGCCTCTAATTGATACAACTGATATTCTAATGAAGCAGACAACTGAAAATGAGTGAACGAAGTAGAGAAACAAAGTCTTTTGAAGTATATGAAAAAAATACCGGGCCATGCTGCACTCACTTTTCCATCTGGAACACCTGTCGGTTACAATTTTTTTTTTTTTTTTTTTTTCGCCCACTGTGCTCAAAGCTGTGCGAAGGCAGCCAAAACCAGTTAAAGTTGCTCAATATGGGCACATAACGGATGATATAGCGCATATAATGCACTGCCCCGGGAATCATTTCATTGTGGCAACATTTCTATGATGGAATTCTTTCTCGAGAATCAGATCTCGTAAGTTCGCGGAATTGCCTCCTCCTTCACGTTTCCTTTTACAGTATTCCTCATACCCACACCCAAGAAGCGGATTCAGGAGACCCAACAGCCTTCCGAGAATAATGATGGTTGATAATCATGGCATTTTGGTGGCCTGGTCAAAAATCGTGACAAAACACTGTTCATCCTTATCAGAAGCGAAAAAAATGGGCGAAGGAGCCCCTAACTTTTAAATCCGCCTTGCTGGGTGATAGCCAGCGAAATTTTCAGGACTCGTGCGCTGCGGAGCATCTCAATCTTCGGCGCCGGTGCTGTAACTTAACCGCGTGACGGTACAGAATCAATATATATATATATATTGTTGCAAAAGAAGCGGACCAACTTCCGTTCACATTTCCATTTTCAGTCTTCATCACTCCCACACCCAAGATGCGGATTCGGCGATCTTTGAAAGGCGCGAGAATGGCTTGGGCAAGCCCTTCCCTACACGTAACGCCCTTACGGATAGGAGGCCGCTTTCCCCCCACCGCCAATGTCACCGTTTCGCCAAATTTTTTGCTCCATTCAAGCGGGAGATTCTAGTCACTACAGGAACCACAGCAGCATTTTATCCCGAAGTTAAGCACAAATCGAGGAGTCAAAACCCGAGAGCGAATACTCAGAAGCAAACTGGCTAAGTGCCGCCGATCCAGCCGATGCACGGGGCTTTCGCATTGCACCATGCGGTGGACCAGGAGCCGCAGCTGCACGCTTCGCTCGTACCGGAACATCAGGGATGTCGGGGATGAAGAATCTATATGAAGTTTGATTAAACAATCCACATCTCAACGGAAAATGAGGTTTGATCCTTGATTGTTACTCATATGAAAGGGGACAGGGAAGGCCAGGGGCATTGGTGAGGTACGGAGGTTCTATTTAATCAAGGGTTGTTAATCATGGATAATCACGGTTCATGTTCAAACATAAACATAAACATGAACATGAACATGAACATGAACAAAAACAGTGTTCACCAAGGCTCAAAGGTGAAAATGTGCCAACCATGCATGGGACTCGAACGAGTGACCTCTCCAAAACTGAGAAAAGCGGAGAGAAAGCACCATAACCACTAGGAATGGCATCTTTCAGGCGATCGAGGCCATTACGGGTAAGGCTCTGAACTTCAAGGTCTTTTCAAAACTTCCTTCCTTCTGGGCCTCCTCAGAGTCACTGAGTGCACCGAGTCCCAGGCTCTCGGTGATGTAATCATCCTGCATCGATTGAATTTGAAGTAAATGGAATACCAACCGTGGATGCTGACACGATCCTCATGTTCATATGGAAAACCTGCATCGTACATTCAACCGGTCAGTCTTGTGCACATCGTGAGGCCCTTACTAATCAGTCTTTATAGTGGTGTATTTGCCTTGGAAGCACACATTGAAGACCGGATTTTTCAGTATTTACTGTCATTTCCCCATCTGGAAAAAGATGCGGATGTTCAAGAGTACTATTCATTCTGTGCTGCATCCACGATCCAAAAATTAAAGGGGAAGCACATCTTCGACATTAATTCCACTGCTAATTCCACTGCAGCGTGGTGGACACACAAAATCAGCTATCCATGGCTACTTCCTTCTTTGAACCGTGAACTGAGCAAGATGAACAACAATTTTTGAGATCTGACTCCCGGCGACACAAATCCTATTGAAGGTTCTCATGCGCAAGACAACCAGGTTAATAAAACGAATCGTACCTTGCTTGAAGCAATTCTTCTGTGAACATCTTACTGCACATGAAAGTAGGATGTGATCTGACTGCATTTTTTGTTACAAGGGCTCAGAAACCCTTCTCACCTTTTTGGTTTGAGTGGCTGAGCTTGGACACATTATAACTGGCTTGTGCTCCGGTCTCAGAATAAAATAGCGGGCTTTGATCTGAAACCAATAGTTTGACCGTTTCACTGCATTCAAATTGCTGCTTGGGTTCCAACACGATGCTCAGTTTTTCTAAGTGAGTTTTTAAGCTTAAGGACATGTTATCTACTGATCAGTCGCCCCAAGAAAAAAAGCAGTGGGCTTTAACAGTCAAAGCCAGTGACCTACTCATGGCATGTTTAGGACAGGCCGGAACATAGTGAAACTAACCTGCAGTATCGCGATCTTGCCGAATTTGTACACTCCCGCCCCGCCGCCGGGCCCACTCGACGCTCTATCCTCCTTGCTAGACCACGTCGTTCATCTTTAGAATGCGGGCCCTTTCAACACGCTACTCCAGAAGCACAACCTAACAACATCCTATCCCTTTCTTGTCTAAAACCTACGTCATGGTTTTCCTCTCGGGCGCATGCCCGGCCTCGCTTCCTCTATTATTTTCCCTTCAAGCAGGTACTATCCAAGCCAAAGGATAAATCACCGGCCTACAATATAGGAAAAACACGCCTTATCCGTTTACAAATTCCACATGGCCAGGATCAAGACTGCCAATACGTCTTCCACATTCCCCGTAACCTCGGTGGCTACTGTTTAATTGAATGCGAAATTGAGCCTTTTCAATGCACAGCTTGCCCAGTCCTGAACAGACAATTTCGGCATCAGATGCATTTGATAGCCAGGCCAATTCTGAGTCGAAATGCCTACCAAACCTTGGCAATTGGTGCAGCGGTGGGCAAGCTGTGGGGCAAACATTGTGAGATGAGACTGTTTAATTGAATGCGAAATTGAGCCTTTTCAATGCACAGCTTGCCCAGTCCTGAACAGACAATTTCGGCATTAGGTGCATTTGATAGCCAGGCCAATTCTGAGTCGAAATGCCTACCAAACCTTGGCAATTGGTGCAGCGGTGGGCAAGCTGTGGGGCAAACATTGTGGGATGAGAGGCGCTCACTAGAGCAATGTGGTGGTTCTTGACTGCCAACAGAAAATATCAGCAGCCTGGAGCCATAGCTGCAAGTAGACATTATCAAATTCCAGACCTCAGTGCACTCGAAAGACAACGGCGAACGAGTTGGACCGAGAAGGGCTTCATTAGATACAATATGGGAAGTGTTGGGAAGTGACAGTTGCACACAGACTCGCAGACACGGGGATTTCAGGACGACAGGAACTCTCTATTACAAGGTAAGGTAATGGTTGTATATAAAGCAATCTAAAGCTGTAGAGTGCTGTTACACAGGTCTGAACAGGTACAAATGCTGTAGCAGGTGCTGTAGAATAGCTGTAAGTTGGACAGCTTCACAACTGTTGAGGACGCGTGACTGGTCCATTTCAACACTCCCACTGACCAGTTGCGCGTTCTACAAGGCAAATATCGTGAATGTCAACCAGAAACAGTCCAAAAACCAAAGAAAATGAAAACCAGGACCGACAAAATTGCTCCCACTGGTGCCGTGTGCCATCCACCGCGCCCGTCAGCAAAATCAAATGTCTCGGCCAGCGCCAACACCAAATCCAACTTCCAGCGCTCTCCATCTGACCTGGCACATCCAGCTGGCATCCTGCCTTCGTTCCGGATCTCGGTCGTTTCCAAGTCTGACTGCCTCCGCATCGAAGCATGCCAGTTTCTTCATCGTCATGACCTCGCACATCCGGCTGGCATCCTGCCTTCGTTCCGGATCTCGGTCGTTTCCAGGTCTGACTGCCTCCTCATTGAAGCATGCCAGTTTCTTCATCGTCATGACCTCGCACATCTGGCTGGCATCCTGCCATCATTCCGGATCTCGGTCGTTTCGTCGCAGCCACCAGGGCACAGCGCTCGGCGCAGGTCGTTACAGTCTCGGCGAGAGTCGGCTGCCTCATAATCGAGGACTTTCGGCATATGAGGACGGCGGGGATGCGGACAGATGAAAGCTATATAGTCGCAGCAGCAGAGGTAGGGCTGGGGCCGGGGCCCATAACCTGTTGGGAAGTGACAGTTGCACACAGACTCGCAGACACGGGGATTTCAGGACGACAGGAACTCTCTATTACAAGGTAAGGTAATGGTTGTATATAAAGCAATCTAAAGCTGTAGAGTGCTGTTACACAGGTCTGAACAGGTACAAATGCTGTAGCAGGTGCTGTAGAATAGCTGTAAGTTGGACAGCTTCACAGCTGTTGAGGACGCGTGACTGGTCCATTTCAACAGGAAGGTCTGTTGTGACGAGGGACATTGGGATGGCAATAGGAATAATTTCTGTGGAGTGCCGCAGCGGCGCAGGAGCGTGCGTCAAAGCATAGTTGAGTCTGCGGCGGTCGTGCGCCAGTGTAACCCAACCTGCGGCAATCAAACGTCAGTTGAAAAAAGTTGCAGCGCCGATCTGCGTCAATTGAAACGTCACTACAACGTCACATCGTCACTTTACCCCTGCCCAGCTGATTTCCTCTCTTAGCTCATGCGGTTTTCTGCACTCGTCGCCATTATGCCTCCATCATTCCCTTTGTCCGTGGCCTGTTCTTCAAGCCCACCAGATAGTCATTTTCGGCTCGCCTCGTATTCCTTCTTGCTATTCTTGTCTTGCATCTCTCATGCCTTCACGGTTGAGCTATGCTATTTTGAGCGGCAACGGTGCGCTCGGTGTATCTCTAGTCTCTTATAAACAGACATATAACAATTTTTTGACCTCGTACCTCGGTTTGTTATAGTCTGTTGAAAAGCTTGATCGTGCGATCGCTGGCCTGCTTATTATATAATCACAGAATTTCTCGAACGTCAATAAGGATCCTACGACGTGTTTCTGGTAATTTTAACCCAACTAAGACTTTCAAGAACCTAACCTGAGCAACTTCTTCTGCTGATATACCACCAGAAAGTCAAAGAATGTCGAGACAGATTTTTGATGGGCCGGCAATATCCGGCATCGAGACCATGATTTACATAGAAAGAGGCCCACTGGGAACCCCATTCTAAAGAGACAGTTTGCTTTATACTGTGATTATAACAGATTCTCTCACCGGAGGTTTTTGAATTGGCTGGCTAGAGGTGCTGAATGGTGACGGTCAGTATTCAAACTCCGACGATTATATAATAAGCAGGCCACCACTACACGGTGGCGCGGTTAATCACAGACTAGTGTATCTCATCTATCGACCAAATCATACCTCCCGCGCTGAGCCGACAAAGACAACATCATTATCACTCGTGCTATGCTGGTGCCGCTTCCGTCATCTCGTTCCTGCGGAAGAATGTACTGACTTCTGCTGCGTCGCACTAACATCTCCCTCGACATCCCGCACAAGCCCGGCACCCCAAGTACTTTGCAAGCCCTCGCCTTAACCCCTGCTTCCGTGTCTGCCCGACCACTCGCTTCCTCACTTCTGTGCCACCCACTGACATATACCACCTTTGTTACAGCTCAATGAATTTATCGTTCCACATTCATGCTGAATATGTATCAGTTGAAACATAGTACACGCGGCCAAGATAACAAGCAGAAATCGCCTTGATGTCTGACACTCATCGTACATAAATCAAGTTGTCGAGGAACTGGCGAGTGCGGTGTTTGGGTCTTCAAATTCAAACAAAGCATGTTGAAGGAATGAAGTAAACGGACATGAGCCACCGGTTGGCGGTGGTTGCATCCGTGGGACTGCCCAGTGACCAGGAAAAGGTCGTTAGGTTCTGGCGTAGTCTCCGCCCGGATATCCAGCAGGAATTGTACCGCAAGGACCTGGATGCTGAAATCTCCTCATGGGATGAGGTCGTCCTTGCGGCGGAACGTGCCGAGGTGTGGTTAAATGTGCCTGCTTCGAACCACACTACAAGCAACAATACCTCCGGGGGTAAAAGAAACCCTCAGAGGTTTAACCGGCGAAATGGGAGCGGAAGAGGAGGAGCAATAATGCGTACCTCCTGTGTTGCGTTCAAACCTGGACCCGCGGAATCCCACTCAGACAAAGCAACTGCGGGATCGTCCAAATCTCAGAAGCATGGAAAGTCTTCTAAGGATAAACCAATGTCAGCAAAAAAGTGCAACGAAATGCTGGCACAAGGGCGCTGCTTTACCTGCGGAGAAGTGGGACATTTGGCCCGTAACTGTCCGACAACCACAAATGTGGCGTCAAAGCAAAAAGGCAAACCTCCCAGTCTCCTACCCAGCCTCGTGTTCCGGGGTTGGGAGTCACAGTAGCGATATTTAATAGTGGATTCAGAGTAGTCATGCACCAAGACAAATCTCAATAGCCCATCAAATTAATCGTTCTAGATTCCATACTGCTTCCGAACTTCAAGGCCCAACCCCTCCACAGAGGCTGGCCTTTAACAAGCGTAAACAACATAGCCACCCGCTTGGCTCGTTTTACTGAACCATTCCTGCTGCTGGCCTGCCTGTCCAAAAAATTGCAGCTGAGGCCCTGGGCCCAGGGGAAGGCACTTTAGGCCTCCCCCCACTTTTTTAGATGGGGTTGGGATTGAGAATGAACATTTCGTCAAATTGTGGCTATGTTGTTTACATTTGTTAAAGGCCAGCCTCTGTGGAGGGGTTGGGCCTTGAAGTTCGGATGGTTTAATTTTGACAGATATGATGTGATCATTTTTACGGCAGGATATTTCAGCTCAGTCGTGACTCCCAACCCCGGAACACGAGGCTGGGTAGGAGACTGCAAACCTCCGGGCTTTGGACTCCATGCTGCACGATTCTCGAACGCAGCGGATTCCGCATTGTATGAGAGCACAGAAGTGCTCGATACTTTGCCGATTGGAGCCGTTGGCTCAGCATTCGACGCCGAGAGCGACGTCGAGGAGGGTGGGGACCCCACTGAAAATTTAATTTCAGATCAGCTTTCTGACCAGGAAGTTGAATACTCGCCCCCTCCACGACCAATTGGTGACTTGTATGCATTCAATGCTGAACTTGCCCTAGAAATGAGTCAACCTTATCCTGGGCACAAGAATATTATGTTCTGGACATGTTTCAGTAACTTCTTCTGCAAAGTACACAAGATTTGCTGAGAATTGAAAAAACGATGAGCACTTTACCGAAGTCGGGTAAAATTTACTTGGAGGTAAGCAAGACCAGATTTCTGGGTCAAAACCTCTTCAAACGACTTCAGCATACTTTTTTCCATAATTCTAGATCCTCCCCGATGCTCAGAAGCAGGTCAGAGGACTTCGAGAGGCCAATTCAGTTCAGTCCAGTTGACAACCCTAATAACTTTTTCATACCACAGTTTATAGCAAATCTGAGAAGACAGATGTGTTCCGGATAAGCAATAGAATGAAAGGACTGTGGTGGATTTTCCATCTTTTTCGGAATCTTCAAAGTGTGCCTGGACTTGGCGTAATATGAACTGTTTCTTCAGCAATGAAGCCAAATTTACAAATCCAGCACAGTAATATTGTGGCGAGACATTTTCTCTACAACATTCTCTGCGGGAGTAGTCGAATTCAGGTAGATTTGGTGGAGTTATTGACGGTGTACGACAACAAGTTGAGGCTATTTTCACGCAGTGACATGCGTGACGAGCTTCGATTCTAGGCTGAAAGCTTTTTATGAGAGGCGTAAGCCACCTGGGTGGCGTAAAGAGGACTGGCTGGCACTGGCACGCATCTCTTGTGGAACTCGGGTCAATTACTAGTAGTACGATAAGAGGAATCAGCACCCACCTACATTGCGCGGCAGTTTCTCGAACTTAGTCGAAATTATTCTCAAAATTATTTTGAAATTTTGAGACAACAAATTCATTACCTTCAAAACAGGAAATATTTAGCACCGAATTTTTCCAACTGCCAACCGAAATTCGGGTGAAAAGTTCTGCTCGGCCCACATCCTACCAAAGGACGTCTTTCAACTAACAAAACACATTGTGCAATTATGTTTGGGCTTATTCAAGGCTTATTTGACCTTTCTCTCATTTCCCCATTCCCACTTGTTTGGTGTTGTTTGGCAAATTTTCAATCACCAGAATTGCACAAGAGGACAGGAATGGTTAAGCTGTTTTCACTTGCCAATGCTCTGCGAGTGCCATTCTATACATTCTCAGATCCGGGGAATATTCGACCCCCGGCGAAGCGAGCAATTGAATATTTTGTGAGGGATATTGCAAGCTCAAAAAACTCGGACTTCTTATTCCTCTGATAAAAACACTCAGTTTAGCAAGAGGAAACTTTTGACAAGAGGGATTTATATTAAACTCAAGACTGAGGGAGTAATTCCTTTTGGGCCGGTCAAATTGGGACTGGACACCCAAACCCCGCCTCCACCACCAAAATAATTGGTAAGCTCTTCAATGGTGGTCTATTGCATGTGTATGCAGTAGATCATGACATTCAGCCATGGAATTGGGTCTCAGACCTTGGAGAAATTGGGCTTGGGGCAGAAAAAGAGTGTAGTGGCGAGCACGGACGAGGGCACGAACCGTGCTTCAAGTGGTACTTGAGGCCAAGCGCCAAATGGGGCTGGGTACAGTGCTCCAGGGCTGAAGTTTTTCTTGTGCTGGAGCTTCAAGTCCCTCGGGTGCCGAAGCGAACTTCACCGGGAACTCCAAGCCTCATTAGTCTCTCGTAGACAGACACTCTATACGGACTAAGCTCGTACCTCGCTGTATAGAGTCTGTTGCTTACCGCGGGGGTCGGATCGTAGTGCAACCTTATTAGGTAATCTGATGTGTGCGCGGGTTCGATTCCTGGTCTCCACAACCTTTTTGTTTCCTGTAAACAGCACGTTTTGTGCAGCAAGAACCACCCAACCTACTTTCTAATACTGCTTTTACCTACCTTGATTTTTCCCTTGAATAATCTTTCAAGATTTCATCAGTTTGTGCTCCGCCGAAATTTTGTCTTGGTAGTCACACGGCTGAGCCGGGTGTTCAGCAGAACGGGTTCTAAACCTTTTTGAAAATTTCTAAGGAGGTAGAAGGTTAGATAGATGGTAATAAATGCTATCTGCTACAAAAATTCATTGAATTTGAATGCCTTGGTGTCGAGGGAAGAGAATCGGAGAAAGCTGACATAAGATTACATAATAAGGCTGCACTACGATCCAACCCCCGCGGTAAACACAAGACTAAAGCCTCATTAGAAAGAGACGAGAAAAGAGACTCGGAAATTAAATGCCCTGGCCACCCACGGTAGAAAGCTCTGCAGCCAATATGTTGCGATTACTTATTAGAGAGTTTGCAGTAGCCACCAGATGAAACTGGTGGCTTTCACCACGGATGAATGCGGAGGTAGCTTCTTCTCATCTAGCCACTATTTTATACTCTCCCTCAGAGCTACAAATAGTGGCTGACTTGGTCCGACAGCATTGCCAACTGTCCAGGAAAATTAGCCACCAGTCCGATCTGGTGGCTACCGCAAGCTCTCTATTGCCCCTCCTGCAATATGTTGGGCTCGGATATTTATCAGGTTGCAGCACAGGGCTGTGGATTGAACCGGAGAACATCCCTTCCAATGAGAAAGTGCCCTTACAATTAGATGGATCGTCTAGATTTGCCTCAATTAAGAACAAATCGTTCAAATTTCATCAGGGTCACATACCGCAAGGGATGCAACATATTAAGACTGCTCCCTGAAAGGAAGATCGCCAAGGATATCACGACAAATAGTGTGTAAAGGTGTGTAAAGGTGGCCCGATTCCAAGAATATCGTCGAAATGCATGCAAGGAAATACGGCCTGATGGTTCCTCGCAAGTGAGGATCGTATTCGATCTTGATCAAACGATGGAGTATGAGATCTGAATCACCAAATCAGCAGAACAATGTGGGGTAGAAGAGACGACGTACAGGTTGTTACAATATTGGTGATGATCGTTAACAGAAGAGTAGCCGAAACAAATGGAAAGACGCTTTCGCTATCCAGTCTTGCCGGGGGCGAGAATGGCATTCTCGCCCCCGGCAAGACTGGCTTCTCTGACCGCAGCAATAATCGAACAAACTGCACGGCACTATGTTAGTCCCGAGAAGATCGCGGCAGATTGTACACCTGTCAAGGATAACCACAACGTCAAAGGCAGCAATGTGATATTCCAGCGTCTGTCGTGAATGACGTAGCATCGATGTATCTGTGAAGAAAATGCATAATGGCCACCGAGCGAAGAAAACGAAGGTAAGAAGCGCATCCCACAATATAATCTGCGTTACATCCTGAACGGCGGGCATCCAGTGCTGTTGGGAATTTAGCTGGAAGCTAGTTAAGCTTAGCACTTGCGCTATTAGGCGACTGGGTGAAAACTCGTAAGGAGCCTACGGCTACAACTACAGTTGATATTTTTGTGGTCCCGCCGGCGGCGACGGGCGCAGTCTCTGCAGCGTCGGTAACTCGCGCTGGATCGGCACCCTCCCTGTTCCCTGTCTTGTCCGGTGTCGGACGTTTCCATGAATTCGCAGCCAAGTTTAGGGCTAGGGCGGCTCCCCCCGCCTCTGACCTTTGACACTTCGCTCGTAGACCTTTGACGGTCATATTTCCGGCCAATATGAAGATTGGATCTTCTTCCTTGGCGCGTTTCGTGGACTGGCGAAAGATCCCTAACTGATCAAACATTGTTCGGGATGCGGAATCCTTCCGCGGAATAGGAAAGGATTTGGCTCCACTCACCGGACACATTGACTTCTGAGCGTCTCGTATTCCTCTGGTGGTTAGTTGAGTTGAGTGAATGGCGAGATATCGTTGTTGGTACCCGGTCCGGCGGTCTTCATAACCTGGCAGATTTACTCATTCATCCATAGGAATTCCTCGTTCGTCCCTGGTTGCGTTCCATCGATGATAGTGGCATGGACGACGCTAGATTCCCGCTACGGCTGGGTAAACTGGCGCTCCCGCTCCTTCTCCCGTCACACCTCGTCAAGGAAAACGCAGGCTTGATGATGATACCCCGATTACATCTAGCCCTGTCGTCGATTGCGTTAAGGTGGCGGAGCAAATCAGCGAAGAGAAAAAGCAAGTCAGGATCCTAGCCGGTGCGTTATTTGAGTTTTTTTTTTGCTTTCTATTATTTTCTCACTTTAGACCTTTTCAGATTCCGAGATCAAGCTTGGCGCGTATTACGATCTCCGTCTCCTTCCTGACTATGGGGGCCTGCATTTCCACCACGTGGAAGCCAGGCTCGTGCAGTTGAACATCCGGGATGGGCTGAACGGCAATGTGTTGATACCCCCTTAGAAGTTTTACGGCCTGGCACGCTGGTCTTGGTTCAAAGTGTCTCTCCACGTCTTTATAATGCAGGATGCTGTAGTGGTCGGCCTAAAAAGCGGAAGGTACGTCGACTCAATCCGTGTCCTTGCGCTTGCTCAATCCCTTGTAGATTTATCAGCTCAATGCCCATAATATCAAAGTCCTCGCCACCTCTGACGCCCCAATCGAGCCTCGCACGATCCTCATTCCGCGTGGCTGGGAAGGCGCTGAAACACAGTTAGCGCCTTCAGAGGGAGATAGGGCCCTACCTGGGCGACAGGGGATGATGTGAAGAGTGCGGCCGAGTTGGTGTGAAGCGCAGGGAAAGCAGAGAAGTTGGAAAGTCAAGTTTACTTATTTCTGGAATGTGTGTTATGGCCTCTGTGTGAATTTGACTGCACCCAAAATTGCTGGATGTCTTGAATGTCCATACGTGTTTTCTGAGGTGCCCGAGCAATGCTTGAGATCGAGTTGAACCCTCTGAACTTGACTTACCATACAATCTTTGACCTGGATGACATTCAAGCTGGAAATTTCAGTTTATTAGCCTGTGCTTTCAGGCTTTCCTGATCTGAATTTCACCTGCTAGAGTAATCCCGACCTGCATCAACACGCCAGGAAGAAATTTCAATCTGCCACATTTGCACTGCACAAAAAGCAACAGCAGAGAGCTGAAGATGTGAGTACATGTTGACGCGGAGTTGGTGCGCAAGTTGAACCCAAAACAATGGAGACAACCACTTTTGAGGATAGAAATCCAACAACTTTTACCAGCTGTGAACCAGATCAAGCTCAGCTGCAGGGTGAGACTTACCAATTGATGCGCTGCGCGCAGCACACAGTGAGTGACAAAAATGGTTCCCGGCAATCCTGTGTTCGTGCGAATCAGAAAAAAAACATGAAGTAAAGTTCTTGACTGTGATTTTCCGCCCAATCCAGTTCCATTATGCCGTTCTTTGCCGTTCTGCCTCATACCTTTACTATTTCCATGGTTCAACTCATTCAATGGCTGCCAAACATTGAGGATTGTGGATCCTCGGTAATTAGATTCCGAGACTTATAACTTGATACCGGAGATGCCTGGTCAATCATTCAACTTCGAATCAGAGGGGAGACGATTGGGCCATTATACTCACAGGTGCTCTTGAATTATGGTGGGTTCAACTCCTTGAACTGTGTTATGAGTACTTATGTAATTGTTCTTAATACTCCGGCATGCCAACTTTTTTGGACATCGGTTCTCTGTCATCGCACTCTTGACCAACATCTCGCTGTGTCCACCAGACTGTCCTCACACTTATGCTGCTGGCGCAGATGAATATTTCGGTTAGATGGGGTCAAAGACTCAAAACTTCCTAACGTTGTCCTCAATTCTACGACCTGGTCCTCGCTTCAAGGCTAATTTCGATGCTAGGCACTGTCTATTCTTTATTTCGGCCGCTTTCGTGTGACAACAGCAGGTCTGGAATCTGGGCAACTTTCGTCAATTTCGTTCACAGATCTCCCACAGCCGGTATAGAGACATTCCTTCGTGATACGTCTAGATGAACCCGTCAATCGCATACACGCCGTACTCGACCCAACCTATAACCTATGATCTGTACGCATGTCTCTTGGGGTAAATCACGCATTGCTCACCACCGTTCCAGATCCGCTTGTGTTTCTTCAAATGAGGTCGAAATTGCCGGCTGGCTGTATCCTAGGTTCGTACGCAATGTGTTCAAGAGTCCTGTCCAGGTAAGCATTTCCGTTGTTACTTGCACTGTGGCTGATCACTTCGGTAGCGCAAGACTCGAGTCTGACGAAGCCCTGTGCGCGTGCGAAGTCATCTAAGGTATGTGGTATTACTGTTTTTGACCAATAACTGACTCACTGGTTAAGCTACCCGTCCAATGCGCATTCGCGCCTGCGTTACACGCCGTAAGTCAACGAATCATTCTCGGTTCCATGTTATTTCTGACATGCCTATTTGATGTGCAGTACGAGGTTGGCCAGCAGCGGGGTGTGCTTGATAGGCCGATGGAGAAGAGCAGAGGTGGTGTGCGGGAGCAGTGGAGCGGGGGGAAGCGGCGGGAGAGGCAAGGCGCAGGGCAGCGGTGTATGTATGTAGCTCGATGTGTCTCGATACCCTCAATTGGTATCTCCTCAGCTCCAGCAGGAAGAGCAACAACTACACCCTCTCTGAGCATCCCGGTATCAATGATGCCAATTTCGGTTTGCAGCAATTCGGAAAATTCACAAAATCTTTCAACAATGTTCTGCGCGGTGATGCAGGCCGGAAGACCTGGATCTGGGTCGGTACGTATCTCTCCCCATGTTCTTGCTGCGCAACTGGCTCTGACTGAATATCTCAGCGCCTCGATTCGGGCCAGTGATTGGTCCCGTCGATAGCTTCTCAACCTCTGACGCACCGCTCACTGGCTGTCATCCTTGCTTTGCCGCCCGTATTCTCGACTCATTCGTCCTTGCCAACCGCCAAGATCCTCTTGAGGTCGATTGTTTTGACGCTTGTCCCACCCCAGCTCGTGGCTCGGTGTGTCAATCAAACCCTTTCTTCCTCTCTCCTCGGTTGACATTTTCTCTTCAGGTCACTGCGCTTCTTACAAACATCCCACCGCCTGCCAACCCTATGGTGTATAACCTACCGCCACGGAATCCCGGCCCTTCGACCACGCATGCCCCTTCATCATCCTTCCCAGTTCCTCACATTCCAAATCGTCTACCAACACCCCCTCCTGTTCCGCAATCGCTTGTCCGCCAACGATCTCCACAGGCCGTGGTTTGTACCACTCTATCTGAGCGCTCCCTTGTCTTACAAATTTTCAGGGCACTGCATCCCTCGAACGCCGCGTGCGGCAGCGACGATATCCAAGCCGAGAGGCGCAATCTCCAATCATGGTGGGTCTCCTTTCTCTACATCATCTATGCTTCACCGTCGTTGATGCCTTTGGATCCCAGGTTGACGACTCTGACGACGATGCGGCACCTGCTGCTGAGCTTCCCCCACTTCGTCCTGGCATTGATATCCTTCCGCCTTCCGCCATTGTTCACTGGCAAACCTCGATTCGCGATTCTGTGCGAGCGGCAATAGAATCCGCACCCCATCTATTTCTCCATGGCAAGACGGTCCCTGCGCTCGCCCAATGTCTCGTTGAGCTCCTCATTCATTTTGAGAAGCGCAAGCATGAGCCTGACACCACCTTCGCCATGTTCAACCGTCGCCTCCAAGCTGAGGAATTTTTTTTCTCCGGTGCAACTGCGGAGCTCGAATCTTTCTTCAAAGACCTGCGCTTGGTGAGCATGTGCGTCATCTCTCTCCCATTTCTCTTTTCCCACTCTGAACAGTCCTGCAGTGGGGTCCGCAAGGATGACGACGCGAATGTCATGCTCCACAGCCCAGCCCACCCTCGTTCCGTCACCAACGGCCCTGGCCCTGAGCGCGCACTGTGGCGGGAAGGCTGCTCCGTCCTCATCCACTCCCACAACTACTGGCAGCAGGTGCCTGGTTCAGATACGTTCAGACCTGTTTTTGCTCCAGTCGACGCTGAGATCCCCGAGCGCATCCAGAGCTTCCGCGCACATGGCACCTTTCTCGCCCTCCATTGTCTCATTCTCCGCCAAGGCCCACTCCCCATCAGCATCTGGGTGCTGCTAGCGCTCGTCGTTGGCCGCAATGCGATGCTCATCCCAGAGAACGTGCTCCATCATTTGGATCCCGGTGCCTACAAGATCCTCGCTATATGGTACAGCTTTCAGCGCGATACACCGGTACCCCCTGCGCGGGAGGCGAACAGCCCCATTCGCCAGTTCATCATCAACTACATGCCGGGTGAGATTCAGGTACAGATGTCGTCCATTCCTTGCTTACCTTTGCTGATGAGCCACCATAGCCCAATCTCATCAGCAACAATCGCTCCGAGGCGGAGCATACAACATGGATCATCGCTGTCTTTGCTACAATCCTCATTGGTCACCCGTCCCCGTGGAATCATCCCGAGTTCAAGACCTTGTGTGATGGGTTCAACATTGTCATTCTCACGATGAGATTTGCCGAGGTCAGTCTCTACTTCATCGCGCAAACAGTTCTGCTCTGACCCTCGTTTCCAGACAATCCAATCGCTCGAAGCGCTCCCCTTTCTGGTTGCCATCTATAATCGCAGACTCAAAGCGGTTGGCGATGTTATCCCGCACCTACGTTACAGCTCCCCCGGCAATTCTCTCCCTACCACAGCGCTTCTTCGCCAAGCTATTCCAGTTGCGTCTGGAGGAGTATCTTGCGGGTGTCGGTCACCCATCTCCCCTTCGCGGTGTACTCGTAACAGACGACCAGTTCAATGCCGAGCGGAAGAACCAGTTATTGCGCGCCCAACTGCTGTTGGTCGGTGGGTCAGACTCCGACTTGCTCCCGATCGAAGATAAATGGCGCATCACTGTATGTCTATGCGCATTCTTCTTTGTTAACATCGTCACTCACACTTTCAGTTCTGGATTCACACAGATCCGCCCCCCCAGCGCGCCGATGCTGCTGCTGCTGGGCAGCTCGGCAGCGCATTCAGCTTTCATACCTGCTCATATCGCGTTGACATTTATCTTGACCGTGCTTTGGAGGAGGTTCTTCTGCAGCCGCTGGATGATGATCCCCAAGGCGCCTCTAAGTTTGATGTATTGATACACTCGCAGCTGCTGGATCGTGAGCACAATTCCGTGTAGCCTAGTCTAGTTAGTGTTTCATTCGGTAGAAAAAAAAATATTGCCATCTTCCGGATCGTCTGGATCCGGATTTGTCGCATAGAGTCAAATGATTTGTCTGATTCACCCCTGACTGAATCAGCAAGCAAATTTCACGGGTTCGCCTTTTGCGCCCTGACTCGAATGACGACTCGTGGCCACCGCAGAGGGCGCTCTGCTGGGACCCATCCCCAACCTCTTCGCATGAACCCACCAAGGACCAGACAGCAGCCACGACGTGCAGACTCACCTGTGAGCTATGCCCCGCCTCCAGCTTTGGAAATTCCGAGCGAGAATTCGGACGAGGAAGGCAGCCTCCCTTCGCCACGGGTTCTCTTTGAGCGGTCGGTCACCGCTTCCCACGGCGGCTGTAACTGGGCTGCACACCAACGAGTCTGACGACAATTTGCTTCTGTCTGATCATGGAGGCAGGAGGCAGTCACATCTCCCATTCATCGCACTGACGATCTTGCCGGACCAGGTGAATACGAGGGTCACCCAGTGATCGTTGACAGTGCATTTGGACCGATCAATAGTGCAGGTACGTCTGCTTTGGTCGACACACTACCTTTCATTTGACTCTGCAATTCCCAGAAAGCCGGGCAACCTCTGTAGACAGAGACAGTGAGTACATTCCGACTCCACCTGCAATACCCACAACTCGACTTACACCACTAGCAATCTATGTCGATGACAGTGACGGTGACGGTGACTAGGCTCGTAACCAGCCTGCCTACGGCGTTCTAACAAGGCGAGCTTGTTGCCGTAGGCAGGCTGGTACTTCTCGGAGCCGCCAAAACGGCTGTCGCGGAGTTTGAAATTCAAGTGACCTTTTAAAAATCTTACTCATTTTGTGCTCAATTTTGAAGCTTATTTTTTGGTTGAAGCGGGCAAAATGAATGAAAATTGTATCCCTCCAATTTTGCCTCCTTACATTTTGTATTTGTGCGATAGAACACCGTAAAACCTGAGGGTAGTTTTAGTGGCGATCAACTTCGGACCGTGATCTCCGGAATTGCCGCAGCTCATTGCATCATTGCGTCATCGGCCTCACTAACTTAATTTTAAACTCCGCCCCAGCTCGATTGACACATCCCAGAAGTACCAGTCTGCCTACAGCAACAAGCCCGCCTTGTTAGAATGGCGTAGGCAGACTGGTTACGAGTCTAGACGGTGACCACGAGGACCTTGCATTGAATCCATTTTTCGTCGGCTTCACAGACAATCTCAATGAGCAGCGGGTCTTTCTCGACCAGCTAAACGGTGAGTCCCTTCATTCTCTCTCAGAACTGTCTTGCTTATTCGCATCAGCACCTGGGCTTACCCATCGCGAGCGTATTGAGATGCTCATTGCCGAAATCCATCGCTTCCAAGGCACTGCAGCGGTTTCGCTTTCACACCGATCTAGACTCCCCTACAACACTCACAGAGGAACCCAATCAGGGTAAGTAGATGCGCAATTGCCCAGATGACGAAGCACTCACGGTAGGATTCTAAGACCTCTCAGGTACTCCAGCTGGTCTTCCCATCCCCAACGGTCAGTACTGATTAGTTCGGCTTCCTCTTGATGCTCACTGCTTGCCTCATCGGATCCTAGACATCCCAGTTCCCACAGTCGCTCTGCCAATCATCGACAGTGAGTCCAAATCTGCGCTCCTTGTGATTCCTTTTGCTTACGCTTTGTGCCAGAGGCCCTCTATTTTGTTGGCGTAAAGAGCACCATGGGAGCGCGGAGTCTCGCCCAGATTCTTTGCCCCACTATCCCCCCGGACTGCAGCATCATCGAGCGCCTCTCAACGGGGCTTCTGGGCCGCATTCTCAGTGGACTGGACGACCATGCAGAATACCTCGTCGGCACCTCCAATACCCCCGACGCTAGTAGAGCATGATTTTATGGCTTTCGGTACCCTCTTCGATGAGTTGGGGTCTTGGGCCGCACTTGAGGCTCCAACTGACGACACCCTCACTCGCCTACTGCCTATCGACGTCTCTCCAGCGCGCACCGCACTCTTATCAGCGCACCGTTTAGGTGATGGAGTTCCGGTGTATGTCCTATACATCTATCACAGGGTGTGTTCTGCCCCTTAGTATGCATCTTTAGCACACAATTTGACACTCAACGGGCAGGGAACGCAAAACATTTGGTCCTCAGCTCCACCCACTGTCTTCGCCCCGGTCACGACACTACCTTCCCATTCTGCAGCTGCCACTGCTTCGGCGGGTATGCCAGTAGATGAGGATGATCTCCTAATCGGCACCAGCCCTGCAGTTTGCAGCTATCTGAAGGAGCGCTTTGCGGAGCGCCTTGCCAAAATCGAAGCCTCCAAGACCGCTCCTGGGTTTGGATCCGGTTATCGACGCATCATGCAGGAAAAGCACGTGATCTCCATGTGCAAATGTCCTTGGTCTCCCCCACTACGCCTTCCCAAAAAGGAAGGTGCCATCAAACAACGAATGGACGAGCCCTGCGGACTCCTCGGACTGTCTATCGGTAGATATGCCCTCTGAGAGAGGATGGAGGATCTCAAATGTTTTAAGTCTGTTTTCCTCTGTCAATACATGTTCTAGGGCATTTATAACAAAATTACTGGAAAAGATGAAGGGAGCTGAATGTTCTGGCACAGAGGTAGTAAACAGTATGTAGCCCAAATTTTAGTTTCAGCTGGATAAACAAGAAATCACAGCTTTTAAGGTAGGGCAAGGCCTTGCCATTATTGTGCAGGCTGGACTGAGCTGTGTGCACTGTACTGGCCATTGAGAGTTGCAGTGACATAAAGCAATTGATATATCCATTTGATTACATACCGGTCCCTGTGGAGACCGGGTGCCACGTGTCACGTCGGGCTCTGACATCCCCTACGTTAGATGCCTGAGGTCATTCTGACTGGGGCGCATAGATGTGCCTTGAAGTGTTGTGATGGCCATTGTGAGGGATCAGACCTTCACGCGTGTTTTAGAAACAGTTGTTGCAACAAAATTCACTTACCTTATGTGCTGTAATTGGCCCTGGCGCTTGTTCAAACCTTGAATGCTGGCCTGATTGTGTCACATGTGCTTATGGCATACATGGGCAGAACTTCCTCTGCTTCCCAGGCCTTTGTTTGTATCTCTTTCTTCCTCCCACCATTGACTCACCTCGCTTTGCCGCTCTCTTTCAAAAGACATCCATAACACTAGCCATGTCCCAAAACTCTGGAAAACAGCTGAACAACTGGCCTTTGCTTGCGGGCCTTGGTATGTCTAAATCTGAATTCAGTCTATAAGACTTTCATATTGCCACACAGCCCTCCTCCTCTATGACTATCTGCTTACTCTTCCCTCTGAAATACACATTGTGTGGCCACGGCCAAAACCTTGGTTCATCCTCATCCGCTACCTGGCCCTCAGTACAAACTTCACCATGGTGGTGCTCACCTTTGGAACCTTCGAAACTCAGGTGCGTGGCAATCGTGAGACCACCAGTTGTTCACTTCGCCGGAACAGATGAATATGTATGTCCCCAAGCAAAAAAGATTGTCTGGAGCTTAGAGTGCGGAATAGCTGTAGGGCACTAGGTCTGATTCAGAAAGTCTTTCTACTGGTTCAGGACATCGTTACATATGGTTCACTGCTTTCCTTATACTTGGTCCATGTTGCCAGCTGATTACACTCTTGCGTTTTACTTCACAGCAATTCTCACTCTGCGTTGTCTATGCCTTGTTCAATCACAACAGAGTCATCCTCGGCCTTCTCAGTCTTGGAGGCTTGGGAACCCTTGCCATAGGAGCAGTGTGTGCTCCTACAGTTCATTTGGATTGAATATAACTTGAAGTGCAGTGGCTCGGAAGCACCGCCGACACTGCAGTTTCGCTCCCCGGAAATTTGTGCATCCTTTCTCATGTCTCGTGAGTCTGCTTTTCGATTTTCGTAGAATTTGCCTGCACCATTATCCATCATTTTTTCTCATCTCGTCCAATCCATGCATCCTTTGATTGATTTTCTTGGGCAGAGCAATCCGTGGGTTTTCTCGTGAATTTGACGCTACTATCTGATTACTAGTAAAACTCTGCACAGGTGTCGCAGGCGCGTCGGAGGCAGGGTGAGTCACAGACATAGAATATCAGATCTGCATGCTGACGCACCA
This sequence comes from Mycena olivaceomarginata, assembly GCA_029378375.1. Lineage (NCBI taxonomy): Eukaryota > Fungi > Basidiomycota > Agaricomycetes > Agaricales > Mycenaceae > Mycena > Mycena olivaceomarginata. The sequence continues at coordinate 74,733 of JARKIC010000610.1, forward strand.
CAGGCTCTTCCGAGACCTACTTATTTTTGCATTCACACTTCTGTGTGGTATATTGCATTGGCGGCATGAAAACTATCACTCTCAGTTTATGAACTGTTTTGTCCTAGATGGTGCATCTCTTCTCCAGAGATGTGGGTCTTAACACTTACCTCTGATTAATTGATGATTAGGATTTGTCTATTTTTGGTGGGGTTATTCAAGTTGGAATGCAATCCTGTATACATGAATCAAATAATAGTTCCATAGCCATGGTGGACATGGCCAATATCCTGATTTATTATGTGCGTCAATGGCCCACTCATATTGTCCGTCTAATAGTAATATTTGCGCATCAGTTCGGCGATGTACGTACTGTGGTAGTCATAGGTTGACTGGCTAACCCATGGAAAGCCCTTCTTAGCGGGCAGTTTTGCATGGTTGGCGAGCACGTGAGTCCCGTGTCCATGCTATCTAATCACCTCATTTTCACCTCCACATCCCTCAGTCTCTCTGCGGTCCTTACCGCTCGCCTGATACTCAACATGCGCAAGGTCGCGGACACCGACGGCATGGCAGTCGGTGGTGTTGCTAGCGAGGACGCCAACACTGTGGAGTGGAATGATATTGATGGCACTCCAATGGAACATATAAGGGGCCATGTGCGGAATCGGGCCTCATGGGTGTATGGTAATGACTTGGAAGCTGTCTAAGGAACGGTACACGTAGAATAACACCCCGCCGTCGCTCTGTTCAACGACGGAAAAAATCAGCAACAGCGAGCACGAGTTCATTCTTGTACTTCATATCCGAGCACTGATTCGGTACCTGTTGACAACGACATCTTTGGTGTTACCGTTTACTGGACAATTTCGATCAAATCGACAGGGGGTGTGACGCGTGACCCATTTTACCAATTCGACATTTCGGCAGCCGCCGAATTTTTGCGTGACACCTCGAAAATTTCGGCATTTGAACTGAAAATTTTGTCTTTTTTACCTTTTTTTTTTTTTCTAGGCGATTTGGGGGCCTGTGTGACCACTTGGAGGTTCGACAGAGGCCCGAGTGACGCGTGACCTCGACCAAAGTTCGTGATCGACAGGGGGGTGCGTGACGCGTGACTGCCGATTTGAACGAAATTGTCCAGTATGGGGGAAACCGCCTGGGGACGCGCGGTGAAGGGCTTTTCCAAATATGACGACAAGGCATCGATATCGTGGTGCGAGGTTTACCGTTGGACGTGGATCATTGGAGACACACGAGGTATGTGCATACTGCAGCTTGCAACAATCCACTCATGTCCACTTCCAGTCAAATCGGACAGTGGTTGGTTACTCCACGCGCTAATGGAGGGCCAATGGGACATTGCGCGTTTTCTGTCTGAGAACGGCGCAGATTGGGCCCTGTCATGCTGCATGTAGCAAAACGATCCTGGGTCATGCATTTCAAAATGAAAGCCATTGCAATTGAGGACAGTGATCCCAGGTCATGCGTTTCAAAATGTATTCCATTGCAATAGAGGACAGAAGGGGAATCGATAGCCCTGGCCTCTGCAAACATTTCCCTCACATTATTACAGTAGTTAACCCCGAAGCGAAACACAACGTAGAAGCGAAACACCGCCCCGTTCGCTACCTTCTGTTGGAGATTCAGGTCACACAAGGTGCAGCAAGCAAGGATATATTCGAGGCCGAGGGAGTGGGCGTCGTGGGGATACAGGCAAGCTATGGAATGAGTCGACAGGAGGCATATATAGGTAAGGATGTGAGTCATAGAAGGCGTAGTTAGGATACGGAATTGGAAATGGCGGAGAAGGCGGCGGATGTATCGGAGCAGGCGGCGCAGTGCGATCACCATTTTGACACCTTCAACCGGGCGGATGGACCCAAATTTTGAGGAGACCACTCCTCTCATTCATAAACTCTGCCTTGCAAAAGGAATTAGCCAGAACGCCGAACAAGAGGCCAGCTAGTTCGCCATCATAGACTTCCGCTCGGCTGCCCAGGCCGGCACTGCGAGCAAACATTTCGGAGCCTTCATGGTATATTACCACTCCGGCCCCTACTCGATGCACGTGGTGGACGGGCAGCAAATACCGGAATTTCTAATGTGACCCATACTTCAGATTCATTATCTATTACGAGCACACTAAATTCTATTTTTGAAGTCTTGAGCTAAATACAAGTCATATAAAAGATCCTGGTATTTGCTGCCCTCCAGGGTTCAAAATGCCATTTTGGGGCATGTGGTTCAAAATACGAATTAAACCATTCAATAGTGTTCAAAATGCCATTACAAAGCATGTGATTCCAAATGGCATTTCGGGGCATGTGGTTCAAAATGCGAATTGAACCATTCAATAATGCATTCAGGGCCTCGATAGACAGCGGTAGACCCGTGTGGCGAGGAGCTAAGCTTGTCTCGGCACACGGATTGTTGGGTGGTCGGACCAACGAGGTAACTGGCGTAAAGAGAAGATTGACCGAGTCACTAACTACGTACAAACAAGCATTTATACTACGATCATTTGGCTATGTAGATAAGACGGAATTGATGGGAAAGGAGTGATGTGGTGATCTGCCCGTGCGATAGGTATAGTCCGTGAATGTAAAAGACAGCGAAGACGACATGGGAGGAGTCACAGTAGGGGGAGGTAAATGGATGAGGTAAATAGATAAAATGAGTGTGGAATAGCTGGAATATGCAGGAAACAAGAACAAACATTCAATTCTGGGTCTTTCCCAATGGGAATAGTACCAAACGGTGCGCATTGATGGCGTGGTTCGATTGATACCGGAATCAGGCCAAAAGACGACGAAATAATCCGCCATAAAATAGGGAAAGAAACGGAGTCCGTACCTAACGAAACAGAGTAAGAAGATAGGGAGCTACCTCTGTCCCGCTAGGTGTATATGAGCTGAGCGGCGGCAGGCGTTGCGCTTGGGCCACTAGGGTTCTCGCTTCCGGCGGCGGAGGTCAAAGCAATGTCGTCGAGACAATAGTGAGATTTACCCGGGAAGACAATACGCTGGACAGAAGTGGCATAGACCTGAACTTATTGAACAGGGACTACGCCACCCTCTTTATAAAATTACAAAGAGAAAAACAGATTACTCCCAAGTAGCGGTTGCCGCAGGAACAAAATAGCCGATCAATCTTAGGGCCCAAAGAAAGTACCCCAGTTTGCAAAAAGGCAAAGGCATTTCGAGGTATTTCGGAATTTGGTAAAAACCTGTCCCAATGTATGGTAAAGGAAGTGAATGGAGCAGATTGAGTTAAGAAAGCAGAGGCAGCCTGGGAGTATGAGTTTTTAAAGATGGAAATCTGATTTCTGAGCTGGCAAAGAGCTATCCCAGGGCAACACAACAGAAGGACCAACATCAACTGAGGAGGTCAAATGAAGTGAGGTAACACGGGCCGGTCCAGTTTCTTCCCATTAAACCTAACCTTTTTATCCTCTTTAGGCTTTCGCCAATTAGCCACCTCAGTTTTGTCAACTTCTGGCTTTTGTCAACTTCTGGCTTTTTCTGCTTTGCCTGGTCCTCTGGTCGATCGGAGTTTGAATTCTTGATACGCGTTTAAATTATCCCAAAAGGCTACAGTATTTGTGAGCGATCTTTTGGCGGAGCCGGGCCGATAACATTTGATATAAACAGTGGCAACACAAACTGAAAGATGGTACACTCTGGCACATACGGACTAAATCTCCTTGAAAGGACTAGTGCATTCCGATCACAACACAAGCAGTATCCAATTGAAGTCCGACTTCTCGCCATAAGGTACGAGGACAGGTTTTTAACATTCAGCCGCCCGGACAAAAGTGCGTTCCCAAGTTCTCGTGTGTCGGGCTTTGCGGAATTTTTGGCAGTTGGATCAGATGAAACGATCGAGCCGCTTCCTGAACTTTTCTCTGGTGAGTTCTGGTGCGCTTTGTCGTTTTTTCGTAGTCAATTTCGTCGTCTCCCTTGCGCTTTGACGCGTTGACCACGGCGGGTATGGGTGTTGGAGGGAGGTGGGAAAGCCCGCGCGCCGAGAGATTGGGGGTCGGAATTCGTCCTCAAAAATGGTGTCATCGCGCTCAAAGGCCAACATTTGTTGGACCAGCTGGGCACCTCGACCTCTGGAACATGCTGTTGGGGTGCGGAGGATTCGCCGGTGATGGAGACAGCGGAGGGTTTGTGCAAATTGCACCTGACACGGCTGGCTTTCCGGTGCTGGATCCTGGTGATGCCTACCTTACTTGCATTCTTCACATGTTAACCCATGACACCGTATACCTCCCCTGCAGTTGTTCTCCGAGATAGCCTATGCTATTCAATTACCTGCATGTCCCTTTTTTTCCACTTGCAGCAGCATAATACAACGTGAATTATGTGCTTTTGATGGAAATCTTGCGGGTGCATTTCCTGAAAATAATTGCAAAGCGTTTTTTTTTCTTGCCCACCACATTTGGAAATCCTAACGAGGACAGCCCTTGGTTCGACATATTTTTGCAACAAATAAAATCCTGCTTGGTACTCTACTAGGGATCCTAGGGCGCTGTTTATAAACAACTCAACTTGTCCAACAACAGCAGGATCTTGCACATACATACGCTGTCTTCATTCGAGGTCTTGACGAGGGCGTTGAGGCCTTGAACGTTTGAGCTGCCATTGACGCCATGGCCCGGGATCTTGGTAGTTCTCCCACCAATGTATTGAGCGCTTGATCTTGGCATTTGATGTGTTGAGGCTTGACAGTCTTCGGGTGTTGAGTCGTCACCGAGTCTTGTTCACCATCTAGAATATTGAGAAAAGTGGAGCATTCCATCGAGTCGTATAGCCTCTGTTGCGTGCGGCGTAGCTTGCGCTCTCTTGACAAATCTCCCGCAGGTCTACGAGTGCGAAATCCATGCAAAGGCCTTGAAGCACTTCATCAGGAAAATGCAAAGTTGCCGTATAGCCCCACATAGGATCATCTTGGCCGTGGTTTCAGCGCCGCGCGCGCACATTGCGACCCCGATGACTGAGAACACGAACACTCCCGCCATGAAGCTGGGGGGTGCCATATAATGGAGTGAATGCTGCCGAAGATAAGGTCGGAACGTATGTGGAGGGATGAGCGATGGCGAGGATTCCATGACCAATTATGTTGGCCACGATAGAATGGGCTGTGTCATAGGCGAACACCAGAGCCAACGAGGCAGGCCTCCATTTGACGTGAGGGATGGTGATCTAGGTTGTTCAGAAGTGGGGTCCGTTTTATAGCTGAACTCGGGAGAGGGTTCCGTGGAGGCCCGGTGGATTTTAGTCTGTTAGCAGTTTATCTTATCTTCATACGTACTGTCATTACTTACAACCGTTTCATCCCGTTATTCCAAATCATTCCGCTCCTTTATAGTTTACGACACTCGCTTACTAGCCTCAGTTATTTCTTGATAACTGAGGTGTACGTTCATTCCTTCGAAGTATTTTATTCCAGTTCTAATTACCCTGTAGGCTACGCTAACAGGTAGTAAATAATATAATGAGTTATTTCTTGATGACTGGGGATTGGGCCTCTTCGAGGCGGGGGGCTGAACCTTTAGGTTTAAGTTGAGGGAATTTTTCACGACTCAAGACAAACTCAGCAAACGGAGCGTAGGAACTTGTCGTCTGATCACTCTTTGCTGCTGCCACGATGTATTCATACGTTTCTCCACCTTTCTCGACACACGCAATTCAAGATGTGATACTGTTTATTCCCACTATTGCTACAGGGTTCAGACTCTACTTGGATTCTACTTGGATTCAACTACAAGCGCTGGCAGCGGTTTTACTCGTGCGCGTAATTGCACCAACATGGCGGTGTGTGGTTCTATCAAGTAGACGCAACACGAACAATACAAACGAAACACAGACTACGAAGACCGCGGGATAGCCGACCACATTCGAAGACACCCAATTCACTGATTCGGTGCGTACATTTTCAGCATCCTTACACGGGACTGGCTAGATAAACGGCCCAGGATGTAATAGCACGAACTCCGCTCGGAGACACGCGGAATGGGCGTGGCCAGTGCGTAGGGTGTAGGGGACCTGATGGCAGGTAGCGGACCGTGGGGGTGGTGAAATAGAAACGTGAGTCTCTTGTATCGGGGGCGCGCATCGTCAACTAACAGCAGATTAGTAGGTTACTTTGTATCTAATCAGTGCAAATAAACCCGTGCTTACCCGTCAGTTTGGGGGCGTCATTTCGATGTCGAGCTCGCTGGGACTTTCAGTTAAGAGCCCAACCCGTCCTTCTGGAACTACATTGTAAAACCACGATAGCCGCTCGCGAGAATAAGCCTTGGTTTTTTCGGCCTTGAGCTCGGTGCGTTTCAGTTCCTCTCGCAGCTCTTGTGAGATATGGTTTTGTATGCGGTCCAATCTGAAAGGACGAAGAATGCAGAGTCCTTTGAGTGATCGTACACGCGATAGCATGACATATGCACTCTGAATGGTGGGACAGCTTGCCAGATCGATGCAGCACACATGGAGTGAGCGGCCCTGGGCATTATGTGAGGTGAAGGCATAGGCAGGAATGAGAGGGAGCTGGGAACGGCTTGCGCTATATGCCTTTTCCGAGTTTGGGATGCGGAAGTGAATGGTGGTAGTAATGGGTTTGAGTAAGACTCGGTGAGGATATGGTGCCTCGGGGTCACTGTTTTATATGCCTTGAAGTCAACTTCCGCTGATATCGCGTAGCGGCGCCCGTTGATCTCCTCGTACACGATTGATATGAGTGTTCCCGGACTGCCATTCGAGATCCCCAGCTCCGTTGCAAGATTTTCTGTGCAAAATACCGCCATTCCCGGCAGGTAAGGGACCTTGGGTATTCGGTGAGCAACAAAAGTCATAAATATTGATCGACTGAACTAATACCTTGCCCCCTAGGTCGTTAGCTTCCTTGACGGGTACCGACCACGCAGCCTCGGCTGCTACGCCAGTAAGTTGTTTGCGTTTTCGCCCGCGTCCCCTCGTGTCACGCGAGTAGTAGATATGGCAGTCTTGACCTGTCGCAGTAGCAAAGGCCTTAGCCATATTGTTATTGTGTCGATCTCGTGCGGCATTTGTATACACAATCAAAGGACATGCGTGGTCCGGGTCGTCAATCCATCTCTCAATGTCCGTGAGATCCTTGGTCGCTTCGTTGCACTCTGCATTTGATAACACATATTTATCTAGAATGGCTTTATCGTCCTGCAGGTACCTTTCCGTAACCGTTTGAGAATGCTCTTCAAAACTGGATCTCCCTTTTGGCGCATTATTTCTTCTAATACAACGACGTGGTCAACTTGTTGCCAAACCTGGATTCCTTTGACTTCTTGGCGAACCTTCTCGTGTAGGTCGTTCAGATTATCGTTTGTATGACATTGAACCAGCTCACGAGCGAACAGAGAATTTCCTCCCGGCGGTGGTAGTTGGCAAGGATCGCCACAGGTTGCCCAATTTAAACCCCCACATATAGATTCACCGGACAGAAAATTACGGGGCCTGGTGCATTGGATAGCCACAGCAATTCTGAGGCGAAATGGCTGTGGGATCCTGGCAATTGGTGCAGCCGTTGCCAAGCAATCAGGTAAACAGTGGGAGATGGGACTGTTTAAGTGAACGCAAATTGAACATTTTAAATGCACAGCTTGCCCTTGCCTGGACAGAAAATTATGAGGCCTGGTGCATTGGATAGCCACAGCAATTCTGAGTCGAAATGGCTGTGGGATCCTGGCAATTGGTGCAACTGTTGCCAAGCGATCACGTCCGCATAGACGCCCTCGAGACCTTCCGCCAAATTTTTGATTACCTCGAGAAGAACGATCTTCTTGACATGGAGAACCCAATCCACAGTACGTGCCTGTTCCTTGTCTTCGAACAGCGTATCCGTGCTGCGCTTGATCGGGCACGGGATGCCTGGAACCACCACCGCATAAGAACACAGCATAACAAGACTCCAATCGCGATCTACGAACTCAGCCGCACGGCTGCTATTACCCGTGGGTACTGGACCGGGGACCCCGGAGATGATGCACATGTCGCAGCGGATCCCATGTACGGTTTCGACGGTGAAGCCCCACTTCCTCCCCCCACCACGGAGCACGAGCCCCTGGACCGTGCCGAGCAACCGGTGGGAACAGCAATGGAGCGGGAGAATGGGATTCTGGTGAATGCCGATGAGGAATTGGAGACCGCAAAGAGCATTCTCGGAGACTTTGATTGCGATAGGGACGATGGCAACTGGGGGATCGATGTTTATTGTGAGGCTGTGATACGGATGACGTCCGAACTCAATAGTAATCCTATGGAATAATCTTCGCATTGAAAGGGCGCAAGTATCTCGAGTTTTGGGGCCAAGGAAATGAAAATATATTGATTGATCAAGGGTACAAATCGAAAAACAAGGACGAAGTATTTTACAGCATCAAAATCTGGACCCAATGGGAACGATAGACGGATCGTCGAGTTTGTACTTGCGGGTGTCATTGAGAATCTGGGTTAAAACTCCTGGGACGGCAAGCCAATGCGGTGATCCAGCCATATTGCGGTCGACATGATATGCCTAGACACAGTCTGAATCAAGCCATTCTATCGTGATTAAGGGACGGCACCATAGGTAACTGGGCCTGAAATGGTAACTGTAGTTTGTGGATTTTTGTTGGTTCCTGGAAATCAAGCCGGAATGGTTGGGAATTACGTAAATGAACATTTTTCCAGGACTTGATAGGTATTGGCTTCCTGTTGGATGCCCCTGGACCCCCCACCAGCCTCCAAAGATCTGTTGAAATGGGCCAAAATTTTGGCCACACTCAATTCCTCGTGGAAAAAACTTCGGGGGAGGTGATTCAGACGTGTTTTTGGTCAAAATCGTCAATTAGGCTGGGTTTATATAGCCCATTCACCGGATTTCTTCCTAACGGGTCGCTAAAACCTCCGGAGGAAAATCACCCATGCAACTGTGTACACTAATTTTACGGCAACTGCGGGTAATCTCCCGTTGGACGGTACAGCGGGGGCCGAATACCAATAAAAGGCGAGGGGAATACCCAGTTGGATCGTCTTGGCAGGTTCCACGGACAAACTACAAGAAAATGGCGGTCGATCTCATTGCCATCGCAAAAATTTCTGACATGCTTATGGAGAAAGCAGGGGACATTTCCAGGCCTGTCACGTATGCATTGACCACACCTCCTTCCATATTAATCCAGAATTGTGCCTTTTTGGTGAGTTAGTGGGTCACATGGATACATCCCTACATATACTGATTTTTTCCGGAGACAATATTTTTGGCGGCAATCAAGATCCTCATGAGTAGTTCTCATTACGAGTGCCGAACTGCTTCGACATCGCCGGAGATAATCGAACCTCTGCCGTGTGTATCCGATGTTGATGGCCCTGACGATATCGGCTTTGTCCCACGTTCGCCGAGCGAAGCGAATACAACTGCCCCAGATCCAGCCCTCCAGCCGGACAGTCCCAGATATCTCACTAGACACAAAGTCAGGATTTTGGAGGAGAAAAGTGGGGTAAGGAATGGGTAGGTTGTTTATTTGACAATTTCCCTGTGTATCTTGGTCAATGAAAAGTTCAAGTGGAAGAACTCATTCCAAAATGACAAGATCTGCATATGGTCTCCAAAGGAATGAAGTCGGAAGATCCAAAGTTGCGAAACAACGTCGGGCACGGAAGAAGCAAAAATATCCGTAAGTCGAATTTCACAACAGTGAAACAGCTGACAGTGAATAGTGCTTGGAAGTGGATATGTTTTTGTTGACGACAAAGGAGATGAGATTGTCGTATGAAACTGATCAACCCCAATTGATACATATTGAGGTGCATTGCAATGAGATCGCCAGATACGAGCCAGATTTCCCTCTCGGCATCAGGAAAATCTGGAATGCTGTAGTTGTGACGGTCTATGATGGTAAGTATTCGGATCTTCTGGACCCACTATGAGTGTCTATGACCGTCTATGGAGGAGGAGGAGGAATATTACTCGTAATCACATTACTGTACGTCCTTGTAGGGAGGCGACGGTCACGGTCACGTTGACCCCCGTCGCGTCGCCGACGTCCAGGGGGGTCACGGTCACCACGGCGTGACATCGGAAAAAATTAATAAAATACCAAAAAAATTCTCTACATGTTTTAGGACCTGCTCTAATCATCTTGTGCATCTTCATCCTCCTGGGAGCCCATTTCCTCGCTCGAAATCCCGACTTCCGACCATTTCCGACCACGATCATTGTATGCCCAAATGTCGTCGTCTTCAGAGTCCCGGCAGTTAATGCACCAGATCCTCCACTCCCAGAACAAGACGCCAGGAGTTACGGGCCTTGAACACCGATACCAGCGCAATTCGTACCCGGCGGACATCGGGGGAAGCCTCCACCGTGACTGATACTGGCAGGGATGTTCACTTGCCTCCATTGAGTTCTTCCGCAACTGGCAGAGCCACCACGAATACCACCTGGGCGATGTCTTGGACCAGCGCATCATTGCTGGAAGCCGCAGAGGTAAGGGTGGGAAGTTGGAAGCAGCGATCTTCGGTAACGTCAAAAGCCCTGGGATTTGTCTGATGCTCGTTGCGGACGATAACTTTCGCGCGCCTCAGTGTATTCAGCGGGGTTGAATGATTCGGGAGGAGGGAACTCCGAGTTGCAGGGCAGCTGTATGTACATAGCATAATCAAGACGGTCCCGATGCTGAAAGTGCTAGCTCCGACTCCAACACCGGTTCCTGCTAGTTTACAACCCAAAGCCGATACAATTCAATCCGAAATCTAGACTCCCCCTTTAGCCGCGGTTTCCAACACAGATAGCGAAGCGGTTTCGAAATTCAAGCCTGTGTCGGCCCATTTGAGAGGGAAGTAGCTCAGAGCGCCATCACAAACATTTGTACAATTTGGCGACTGGAAACATCGCCGAGACGCTTTGAAAGCCTGGTGACACGACCAATAAAGTTCCGGATTTTCTCGTCTCGCGTTCGCTGGATTACCTTTTATGGGAATTGGTGGCTGATTGCCGAGCTGTGAACTTTCAATCCAGTGAACTTTTGTGGTGACGGGTGACACCCTGTGAACTAGTGGTCGTAATAGTACAGTAAGGCCGGCCGCAGTCTGGTGCACGAAATCCCCGAGCGCACCTGGAATGTGATCTGTGTCAACCCTGAGCATCCGCGCGACAAGGCATGGCCCGAAATCATAATATCCGACGTCTTCCGCGCAAATATTGTGTACAGATGACGAGACACATCTAATCTATCGGCTTCCATCGCGGCTTCAGACATATTCGCGCTTTCTTTGGTGACCAACTTCCATCCTCCACACCTATTATGGCTCCTTCTACGATGCTCCAACCTGGCTCTCCCACGAAATCTGCGTGCTCGAGTCTCGGGATGCTCGGCGACAATTTCTACATCTTCCGAAGCTTCAATGCACACCCCAATACTCAATTCATAATGGAAGCCCCTCGAGACGGCGTCGAAGGAAATGTTCTTCCCCAGCTACTGCAGTACCTGGATTCCCTCCGCAAGGAAGCATCCATTACGCACAATCGACGATGGTCTCCGTGTATTTATCTACCTGTGGAAGGTACTGCCCGCCACAATGTACACCTCACCTTTCCAGTTCCGCCGCTTCCTCCCAGCATAGAGCCGCCCCTCTTCGTCCATCCAACTGATTTCTGCACGAGAAAAAAAGCTTAAACCGATGAAACAGCACGAGCAGGCGGAATTTGCGCTCGCACAATTCGGTGAAACTGTGGTTCAGTCGTGGATGCTCTCGCGGGGATATGTTGTATTTGCTTTCTTTCAAGTTTTCGACGTTATCTTCGTGTTGTATTTGGTATGAATTGTAATCTATTCTACCTTGTCGTCGCCTTCACCGTCACTTTCTGTCTCCAGCTCATCCATCTCCGGCTCCTCATCCTCTGAATCATTTTCTTCCCCAACTTTCGGCCCACACAGTCGTTCCAGCAGTTCTTCAACGTTGTCGGATAATATGCCCGTTTCGGGGTCGACCGCCACTATCAAATCAGAGCCACTGAGTCGAGGCTCGTCACTGTGATCCACAGTATCCCACTGCTCTTCGACACAATTGCACTATCATTCCTAGCTGGCCATGGCGACTGCTGGAAACACGACACGGGAGACGACAAAGATTGGTTTACCTTCGGACTGCCGTGTGTTCTAGAGGGGTTATGAGGGTTTTCAGGGGGCGGGGAGTGGGGTAGCGTCATCCAGTAGCTTGCCATTCATGGTATTTTCTGTGAATTTAGGTGCCTCGTTGTGCCTCGAAAACGCTGGATACTATGAATAATGAAAATAATCAGATGTATACATGATTCACTCGATGTCCCTCAACCCTGCTCAATGTCCCATCAAATTCAATTGGGAGAAAGGTAATTTTGGAGGTTTATTTCTCTCTCTAATCTCTCGGTTTATTTTCTCCCAGCCTTCTTTCGGGGGAGTCTCGGTATTATCTTCGAGACTTTGATGCAAAAATTCACTGTTCTGACTTGAACTCGTGTTGGTAATTTCAGGCAACTCGTCGATTGCCCCCTCGTCTGTTTAGAGAAAGGACCCCCTGGTTCATTATCCTCCTCATAGGAAGAGCTCATCCATGATGGACAAAGATTCGGGGTATTCACATTGGGAATGGCGCTATATGTCGCTCCTGAGCGTCAGACTCTGTAATAGCCAGAGCAACCGTAGCACTCGTCGCCCGAGAGCTCGGTTCTGCAGCAAGATTGTCATGCCACATAAGGACCTCCGTCAGTGGATCATGGCGCAGCACCACGATATGCAGGTCACCGGACACGCTGGCCACTTCAAGACATATTGGAGCTTATCTCCCAGACCTATTTGTTAGCGTAGCGCCTCAGTTACGAAGAGGTAACTCATTGTTATTAAATCTACCTGTTAGCGTAGCCTACAGTATAATTAGAATTGGAATAAAATTCTTTGAATGAATGGACGTACGCCTCAGTTACGAAGAGGTAACTGAGGCTCACTAGCGAGTGTCGTAAACTATTCACCATCGGGCTTGTTTCGTCCGTGGTAGCGGTCTGCCCTTCCATATGAATGACAGCGCTAGTTTAATTGAATTCAAAACCTTTTTCCTCTAAAAAATGCATTTCAATTCTTTTTTCTACCGACAGCGTCGGCATTCGCAAAGCACCCTGCTTGGGCATCGCCCATATTGATAAAGGAGACACAAGAAGAGCTCGAGGTTGGGGTATCATGTCTCTTGGGTGCAGCAAGAAGCAGTACAACATAGAAGACAGAATTCCATTATATGTCCCTTCATACTAGTCTCTGCAACAGATACCCTATATTGATGACGAACAAGTAAGTATCAATATAGGGTCTGTTAGTAAACACGACCATCTTGTTGGCCCACCGATCAAATTCCTTCTCGCGTTTTGCCTCCGCCTCGACGCGCTGATAGATCTGAGAATATTTGAGCATACAGATCTACTTCCAATTCAGAGGCCCCTCCCTTAAACCTAAGAATTTCCTTCATTCGTTGTCACGATATAAGCTGAGTTTTCTGAAGCATTTTACATAAGCAGCTTTTTAGCCTGATCCTGTTCTGGAGAAATGACTGGCTGAATCGAGAGATTCTTGCGGGATAGATTGTTTGAGTTTTCTCCAGGAGTCTTTACAAATATTTCCGGATTTTTGACGAGGCCCATCGCTGCAATACAGGCGAACTGGCCGTCGGCTGGCACAGCCACCATATTGCGTAATCAGTCGGTCGCCCAACAATCGGACCGTGATTGCTATCAGACTACCTTCATACCACGTTGCGTACTTGCAAGAACCAGATCCTGATTTTCCTCCTTGAGTTGAATTACCCAGCATTTCGATCCACAGCGTGCAATCATGGACTCTTCTATCATGGTCAAGTCCTCGAGCTCTGGTGGGACAGGTCCGAGGAATATCTTGTTCGCCAAAGACAAAGCGGGCATTTTCTTCTTTTTCAGATCCGAATGGCAAGCCTTGCATAGGGAGAGAACAGGATGACCACCGTTGCTAGGAAAGGAGACACCATTTGGATCCAAAAGGAGGTCGCACAGGGGTCCTTCGTCAAAGGGCATCGGGGGAGGAATACACTGAGGGTGCAGCCACTTGTAACGATCCAGGTGATTAGTCTCATCTGATTTTAAATCTGGTCGCTTGAGAACATTTAGATCAAATTGGGGTCACCGACAATCACGGAACAATGAGAACGGAGTGAGACAGACTCTGCGCATGAAGCACAAGTAAAAGTAGAAAGTGCTTCATAACTTGTCTGATCTCGAAACATATGTTGCCTTCTGTTTTTTACAGATTGAGGTACGAGCTGTGGCCATAATCGCCGTATTTCAAATCAAGTTGTTCATCATATTTTGCCCGAGCTGCGCGCTCCTGGTTTTGAGACCGTTCAGTTCTTTTTCCACGACGAAGATCAGTTATATAGTTCTTCAGTTTTCTGCGTAGCTGTCCAATGCTATTTGCACCCTCGTGATCGACATGTAAGTTTGACAAGACTCTGCGCAAAGAGTTGGGAGTAATATTGCTTCCATACACAGCTGTCAGAATATGAACCTGTAGATCAGCATCGAGACTATTTGCCTGCCATTCATCACAGATGTCGGCACAGTCAGGGAGAGATAAACCATTGGGAAGCGAGGTTCGGAGACGAGATTGAGCGAACTGAGAACAATGACCAGACAATATGTGCTCGGTTATTGCAACACGTAGGGACTCAATGTGATCATTTCTGTGACTCGGATGCGATGTAGTGCAGCAATTGAAAGAAGGATCGGCTTCCGATGGCTTTCAAAGGAGTTGAAAAAGTCTGCAATTGAAGCGGATGAACGGATGTTTGGGTTGGCACTGGCGAGAGTATCAGCATGCTTGCGTATGGCTGCGCGGAGTTTGAAACGGATGTTGCGAACACCAGACACAGATATGTTCAATACAGAAGCTAGATATGATAGATTCTCTGTAGACATCTGCTTGTGGTCAGCCTCAAGAAAGATATTCAGCACAGTCTTGGACATTTCAGCAGCCGACTCAAAGTCATGAGACAGGGCGCGACAGGCAGAGCGATCAGGTCGTGGAGGAACAGAGGCATCTACTGCGTAGTCCACACAAGCCCCAGTTGAGATATGGTGGAGGAGGATGCGTCGACATTGCATTAAATTTAAACCAGCGTGTGGGATCGCATGTAAATCAAGAGATCTTTGTATTGTTGGCTGCTGGCCGATGTGAACGACACCTGAAGACAGCTGAAACGAAGCCTGTGGAAGGGTTTGGCGGCAAAAGAATAACCAGTCGTGGCCCAGAATAAGGTCATATGGGAGATCAGTAACCACAGAGAGTGTCATATGCATAGAGCAGACGGTGTCGCCATAGGGAAGAGTCAAGACACCAGAGGCGACGGATTCACGAGCGGGAACTCCAGATGACAGAATCCAGTCCAGAGCAACAAAGGATTTAGCAGACCGGGGATCAACAGAGGTAGAGAGGGGGATGTTGCAGAATTCCCGCTACCTTTAGTTACGGGTCTTATAGCGCCCAATTTTCAAAAACTTGCAGGCCATCACATTTTTGTCAGCATTTTTCACGTAATCGGCTTCATTCCTCAGCCAAACGAAAAGTCCACTGTCATTTGAAGCCTGTCAGACACACGGTGCCGTGTTTCCAGCTCCACAATGAATGCCAAATATTGACGTGGCTCTCCCACCGCTTCTCCACCAGCCTTCTACTCCTATATAAAAAAAGACAGCCGGGAGCGAAGCCGAGCTAGGGAGTATCGAGCCCAACACCAGCCAGGGCACAACCAGGGAAGGCACCGAAGGTCGTGGGATGCGAGAGTGGTGGGTGAAAAATTGCTAGTCCAAGCAAAGAGCGGCTCTTTATGCGGATCTCGAGACTCTTCGGGGAGCCTACGTGGCCTCCCGGCGCGCGGCTTGATTACAATCTTCGAGCTGCGCTCAACAGCCTTCTGTAAAGAAAGGCTGCGCATCAATCAGCTGCTGAACCACATGGGGTTTTCAAGTGTAAAATGGAACTGTGTAGACAAATTTTTGCTCTTGGCTGAATTAAATCATTCGATACTGAGGCACAGGGTTCAAAATGCCATTACAAAGCATGTGACTCAAAATGGCATTCTGGGGCATGTGGTTCAAAATGCAAGTTAAATCATTTGATACTGAGCCACAGGGTTCAAAATGCCATTATGAAGCATGTGAGTCAAAATGGCATTCTGGGGCATTGGTTCAAAATGCGAATTGAATCATTCAATACTAAGCCACAGGGTTCAAAATACCCTTATGAAGCATGAGATTCAAAATGGCATTCTGAGGCATGTGGTTCAAAATGCGAATTAAATCATTTGATACTAAGCCACAGGGTTCAAAATGCCATTACGAAGCATGTGACCCCAAAATGGCATTCTGGGGCATGTGGTGAATTAAATCATTTGATACTGAGGCACAGTTCGTGCGCATCCTCGCATGCATTCCGCGTGCCATCTCACAATTAGACATGCTGACGTCCACCGGTCGGCCTCCTCCTGCTCCGCCAGGATAAAGGCAGGATAAATTATTATACCAGGTGTATGGCGGGCCACGGCTCAACTTGAAGGTTCTGGATGCGGCATTCCAGCTCCTCAACAACCCGTCGCATCCATCCTGTCGCATCTGTGTCTATTCCACGATTTGTTGTTTTCGCCTGTCACCTTCCCGCATATATGTACCCTGGAGTGATCTGAGTTTCAAACTGTCAGTGGCCTCTGCCGCGGAGCACGCTACAGATGTTATTGAGGTGGAAGGAACAAAAATGGTGGGAGAAATCAAGAGACGAGGCACCAGCCGCAATCAAAAACGAACCGCCTTTCTATTCACGTGACGGTTTCATCGTCTCATCCGACGGACTCTTCGGCTGTGCCTGAGGCAGTGCCTGGGCCTCGGCAAAAGACTTGAACAATCGCCGCCCGTTGCAAGCTTGCAATCCACAAGATCCCCTGTTTGCGTATTCTATTACAAAGGCCCCATCTATTTGTGGTGTTTCTACTGTATCTCTCAGCTCGAAACTATTCACAGTGCGGTTGCCTCCAAGTCGCCTCGAACCCGTATGCCACCCGGCGGGCGCATCGCCGTAACAATGCGGTTATTTCTGTGGAGCACATTGTCCGGCTGGGCTGGTCACTTGATAATGTATCGAGTGTAGAGAGAAGCGGCAGTCGGACCGACTGCCTAAAAGCCCTTGATCTGAGTGTGGTCCAACACTCAGACCGGCTGCCGGTATGCCCTTGTTCCGACTGCTATCCCACACTGGAATTGGATGCATTTTTGCCATTTCGACACTTGCATCGACTGCGTGTTGGCAGTCAGTTTGAGGGCTTTCGGGCAGTCAGATTCATTGCCACGAGGCAGTCATTTTGACGGGGGGCTGGCGGTCAATTTGAGTGTGCTTTCGTGCAGTCGCTTCCACTGCACTTAAATTTGCATTTGGCGGTAATAAATGTATATTCATAGCTAATTGTGCGCCAGAGATTTAGCATGCGAAAGAAGGTCCTGCGGGAGAAGCCGATACAGGATAGGATGGTCTTGAGCGGGAGATGGCTTTGCTCATAAAGGTTGAGCGCCGCGATTTTTAAATCTCGGCTGATGCTGCGATTCCCCATTTATGCACGAATAGTTGCAGGCTGTGGGGAGACAGTGCGGTCAGCGTGAATCTGGAGCGGGATGGTATTGTAACGCACTCGGAATGATGGGAATTGAGCCAGAAATGAGCGAAAACGAGCGAAAAAGGTGTGCAAGTGAAGTCGTCCGAGGCAGAATTTGGATTTATTGAGCTGAGGAATTGAGCGAAGAGAGTATTAGCTTTAGAGTGCGACTGAGAATTCCGTTCAAACGGGCCTATTTCGAGGGAAATCGGTCCAGAATAGCGCCCAGGATGCGTGCTATAAGATTAGAGGCTAGCGGAGCTGTCGCCGAATGTGGCCAAAAGTACGCGCTGCAATTGGAAGAAAAGACAATGTGAGACGGATAGCAGCTTCGAAACGCTGTCGAACGCACCTAGTTTCAAGAAATTCGGATCCGAATTGGGCTTGCAATGGACGCGTCAAGAGCCGAAGTATGGATGTTGTTTCTTATTTATAAAATGATCGGAGGTGCCATTAAGTACTTCCGCAAAGAGCTGTAATTCTGAAGGTAGAATGTATGGATGTATTTGTTACTGGCAGACCAGATCGACTTGAGAGGAAACAGAGTACACTACGCGTCAGGCTTGCGCAGGGCACCTCGACGGCGACGACCTCTGTGCGATGTGCATAGTGATGTCCACGGCCCGGCCTGAGGCCCTGAGGCCCGCCAGGCCGGGCCCTGGGAGGCCCAAGCCGGGCCAGGCCCTGCACAGGGCTTGAGTGGGCCCAGGGCTTGGGCTTGGGATTTTGAAGCCCAAGCCGGGCCCGAAAGCCCGGGCTTGGCATAGCCAAACAAACAATGATATTTTGATGTGAGTATGACGCAAAGCATCAAAATTTGGGCGGAACCTCCGGATTTTTAGTTGAGGCGTACGTCATTATTTCATTTTTATCGTGCTTTTCCATGTCATTGCGGTCATGTGACTGGATTTGACGCGCTCGCTCTGGCCGGGGCACCACTTTCACTTCTTTTCTCTCCAACAACCATGCCTAACTGTCTACTGAGGCGCTTCCTGTCCAACATACTTGGTGCCCTCATCAACAGGGATGATGGGGACCTTTTCCACATCTACCAACAAACAGTTGGGATTTTTATTCTGCGTACCAACAAAAGCCTCGGCCTGGGCCCAAGCCGAGCCAGGCCAGGCCCTACCCCAGGGCTTGGGCTTGGGCTTCGAGAATTGGAAGCCCAGGCCCTCCCAAGTCGGGCCCAAGCCGGGGCTTTCAGGCCGGGCCGGGCCCTGGACATCACTAGATGTGCATTGTCCTGCGCGAGCTCGAGTACCAACGCTTCGTCACCGACGCCGCGTTTGATCTCGCCCAAGACGATGAAGCGCCGCCTATCGCCTTGATGCGGTTGGCTCAGGATCCTAAGATACGCGTGCGTTTCCTTATTTATTCCTCTATTCCATGTCTCACACAGGCACAGGGGGAGGTCTTTCAATCCGGTTGCGAACTCAATTCGCTGCACGGCAACTATATGGACGGGCGCCACCCGAATACCGGCGACCACCCCGAGCTCGATCTGGAGGCGCTTCGGACAGGGCCGCACGTCTCGCCGCCACCGCCCCCGGGCCGCTGCCCGCCTGGCCGCCGCCAAGCTCAACCTGCCTCCGGAACCTGTGCCTTCGCCTCCGCTTGCAGCACCTAAAACCCTCCGTCCCGCGACCGCCCCGCAAAAATACGGCTTCGACGTCCAGCTCCCAGCCCAAGAAGAGGAAGGGAAAGGCTTGAAAAAAGCCTGCGCCAGCGCCTGTTCGCCAGTGGTTCGATGAGGACGGCAACTTAATCCTTCATCAAGTTACCTGGGAGTGCGTATATCTTTTTTATCTCTGGCCCCGATCATTGCTCACGTAAATTAGTCTCTTCTTGTCGTCTAAATGGTCTACTGTTGCTTGTTGTACTGCATGCTTGCCCGCCCGCTCGTCACCTAATATACTGTGGTCATGTTGACTTTGCGTGATTCAACTTCTCAAATTTCCGGTTACTTTTGGTCATAGCGAGCATGTGAAGTTGGCCAAATAACGTACCTTAGAAGCGTCATTTCCAAGGGGTGCGTGATCTCTGGATCTTGGCAAGCGTTCCCACGACCACCCACCCCCCCCAGAAAAGGAAATTGTTTGGCCTGGAAGTAGAAAGAGGGGTGATTCCATAGCTTCGATTTTCGACCCAACGACACTCGCTTTCTCAAGATGTGAAGGTTTCCTAGATCACAAACATACTACTTCTACCAATAGAAGACAATAGAACCAGATTATTGATAAGCTAAAGACGGTAGATGGGTCTTGAGGATAGTCTCGAATTTATCAAAGTCAACCTTGCCGCCAAGCGTGGTGTTTTCGAAAGAAAGACCATACTGCTCGGCATCCCCCTGGGCGTTGTAACCGTCCCGAAATATAGCACGCAGCGCTCCATTCAAGGTATTGAAGCCGAGGAAGTTCGCAGTTGGTTTAGGGACCCGTACCTTAGACTAGATACCTATGCTGTGCTAGATACCTATGCTGTGGGCGGATAGCTAGCTATCCGAGAGTTGCCTAATAAGTCAAATCGTCCACAAAGGCCCGGAGTAAAAGCTGACGAGTAGTCGGTAACTGTTATCACTCCGTATTTCGCGGGAGCATAACATGAACTGAACAAGATGGTCGGCCCAAGTGAGCAACAGTTTGATGTCGGCGCTCAGATGGCGGCATTGCGGCATTGGGATGGCCAGCCTTGCGTGCGCCGAGTGCTGTCGGGTGTTTCGTTTCCTACCAGAACAGATTCAGTACTTGGTGTCTCCCATCCTCCGGTGACGCTATCATCGACTTGGTAATCGGTTCTTGGAGGCAGTCACTGCATTCAGAGCCTTGGTAGGCGGAGGTCTGTCGACCACGTGTAGCCAGAGCGCGGCAGACCTTGGCAGAGTCTGTGGAGCTTGGTCAACCCGGGCCTCCTTGAGTGCGCTGCTCGCCGACGTGAGTCGCATCGAGTCCACACGGGTAGCCTGGATGAATGTGGATGAAGTTGAAATATACGACATCCTGAGAAGTAACATGGCATTGTTGGTATCCTTCTGGGCGCCTGTTAGGTATTTGTGTTGATCATCGTAAAAGGTATTCCACGGCAATTTCTTGGTCGAGTTTCTGATCTCCAGAGTACGTTTTCTCTTTGATTATTCTCTAATTCCAGCGTACTCATGAATGAGCTAGGAGATTAGCGAGACGGCGACGCCTGGCATCGGTTCAGAGGGCGAGAAATGGCGATAGAAAGAGGATATATAAAATGTTGTGACATGTTTTTTTTTTTTTGGCTACTGTCATCAATTTTGCAAACCGCTGTAAACTCCCCTCTATGCGAACCTGTTTTGGCGGGTGGGTCACTGTGTTTCTCCTAGTTGCCGCGACTTGCGACTTGAACCCACGAAGTTGACTTACAAAACCCCAACTTGAGTCGAGCCAAGTCGGGTCAACTGCCACGACTTCAACCGACTTGGAAGCCAATCCAAGTGACTTTGAGTCGACTTGAGTGACTTGAGGTCGGGTTTATTATCATGTTTGTTTTTTTCTTTAGTAGGGTCCACAGAAAACCTTCTCATGACCCCAGGTCACTTGCGAGTTGAGTTTATGGCTGCAGTTCTGTTTTTAATTTAATTTCGTACCTTGTCGGTACATCCGAGACATTTAGTTTTGTCAGACGTATCAAAGAAAAGGACCCAACATTCGGTGATGCCAGACTGGAGCAAAACTGACGTGCGAGTGAGTGGTTGTCAATGCACCGTTCTCCCCGTTGCCTTAGTAAAGACATGCTTTCGAATATAAACTCAGATTCCCGGCATCGAGTCTTGTCCAAAATTCCTAGCAGTTCTCGAGTCTTTCATCTATTCAAAACTATGGATCTTGCCAGCAACCATGTTGCTCCGCCGATTCACTTTCGGTGTTCATCAATATGATCGAGTTCATATATCTTTGTGTTCGGTTCCTAGATCAAAGGCTTGGACATTTCATATCTAGTTGAAGCTTGAATCCTAATCACATCTCATATATCTCTGAGTACGTTCTCATCTTGGGACTTCCATCTATCATTTAACAATACAGTTTTGGATCATTCTAGATCGTTTACATTCCATCCCATCTCTCTAGTATAAATACGTAGCTAGTCAGTGCTATGAAACAGACAATCGCCACCAATGGGGTCGCCATTTCCACCTGCGCCCGTGCCAATACCGCGGACATCAGGTCCAGGAAGGGCGCATAAGTTGTGTCGGGCTACAGGGGTCGACCCGGCGCGTGCTCAACAGTTTTTTTTCACACATTCCACAACGTACTCTCTGAAGTTGTGAAATGATCGAATTTCTCAACATGTGCAGAAATGACACACCTACTGCGGCCGGGGAAAGCTTCATCCCAATCAGCCACATAAGAATGGGATGATGGTTGCTCGAGTCCACGAGACTCGCCGCATGCAAATATCACCCAGTGTGAGCCCATTATATGTCTTTATATATGCTTCCTTTCGGAACCGACCTCGACCGGGGTTTGCCAACGTTCTCTTTTTGCTTGCGAACGTTCTTTCCAATCACTTTCCACATCCGTCGCCTGCTTGTGATAAAGGTCTCAAGACCGGACGGTTATCTGTAGATAAGAGACACTAGTCCATGTAAATAGTCTTATCAATCAACTGCGACCCGCATTATTAATCCCAACATTCTGCATGAAAGGAGATACCAAGTGGTAAAATATTCTAGATATAATTTCTGTGAAACCCTTTATAGAAGATTTATTCTATGCGGCGCCCCGGGGCGTTCTTACATAATCAACGCCCCTTGCAGGCACAAATGCCGTATACGGGACGCTCACTTTGTTCAACGCCCCTCCTAGGCTTGGATGATGGAGTAAGTAGTTGGCCCAGAACAGCAATTGAGATAGGTGTCAACAACTGTCTTCTCGCGCCGCGAGTTCGTCGACCTACTGAACAACATCCGTATGCCCACAACCCACTCGCGCTCCGCCGACCCGTTCAGAAACCCGATCGGCCCGCCCGGATTCCTCGAGGACTGGGCGGCGCTCCAAGCCGACCTCCGTGCCAACCCACCCCGCCCCGCTCCTGACTCGTCCCCACCACCCCGCCGCTGACCCCCCACTCCCCCTCCCCGCCCCGCCCCGCGCACTTCGACCAGCACATAAGCACACGCCCGACAGCTCGTCTGCCCCGGTTCCCTCTACTTACATTTTTCCCTCTCCCTTCTCCACCTTTCCATATCTTACATACCAGCGCCCACCCCCGGGGGGCCTACACCCCAACTACTTTACGCCCCCGCCCGCTTACCTTACCCCACAGGGCCCTGCGCGATTCATATATTCGCGGCCGTCCGACTTAGCCGATATCGGCGGCCGGACATGTTTTCGAGGACACACCATTCTATGGACACCGTTTACCCCCGAGCATCGGTCTAGATTACTTCCCGACTGATAGATACGTAGCACACAGTGTGTAGAAGTATGCCTAACATGCCGCTTGCGGCGAGGGGCAAATTGATAATTAAAAAAAAAAAAAAAAAACTGTCTTCTTGCAACCACCACCCCCATCGTTTGCTCGTCCTCTCCCCTTTTATCTTCCCACATCCCTGGCAATGCAATGGCTCAGTTTTTCAAGTCTTGCTTTCTGTGGGTTGTTGCCATTTGACATGGCCACCATATTTTCTGCACTCACACACGAGCAGATATTGATGGTATGCAGCATTCCATAATTCAGTGAAATCAAGGTATTGAAGTAACCCATGCAAAACTATGAGTGAACAGCGATAGAAAGGATCCGCACGGAATATCGGACTTATCGGACAAGACACGGCCGTTATTTTGAAGATTTGGATCAAAACTGTGAGGGGCGCTATTACCCTGAAAAGCCTCGGGGGGGCATGAGTTTCATGAGTTGCGCCCCGGGGAGCCATATAGAATTTCCCTTTATAGAATCATCCGGTTTTTTACCTTCCTATTTGGGAAGTCTCCTTTTCAGAAGAGCTTAGAGAAAACAAACATCGACTTACTGTGCCGGTTCAATGGACTGTATTGCTGTTGGGCCGTCCTGCATCAAAATCATGTTGGCAGCAAACCTTAAATTCATTAAACTATTCCTTCCTGCACACAAAACCCACCCCAAACAATCTAAATGGCTCGGCATGTGTCCACCAGCATTGTGTCGATTCAATGGACTGTATTACTGCAGGGATGTCCGACATCAAATCTCAGTCCATTGTGTCTAACCAATGAACTGTATTGCTGCTGGGATGTCCTGCATCAAAATCATGCTGGCAGCAATCCTTAAATTCGTCTATTCCTCTAGATGGCTCGGCATGTGTCCACCGGCTTGAGGTGCAAGCATTTCTTTCACGCCCACCTGTTTCTTTTAGGTCTTTCCTGCCCTCTCCCGTACTCGGCTAAATTTTATCCCTCCCTCTTCTGTCAGGCCATTCCACCCGGCCTGAACCAATAGCAACGGCATTTCCCGGCAAGGAACCGGAGGACGTGCCCAGCCACCGGAAAACGAGGCAGGGAATTAGGGCCAACACAGGGACTTGCCTTTTCCGGACGCCCACCTATCAGCACATCAAACTTCCAAATCCGCCCCACTGGGATATACCCGAAGTCAACAGGTCGAGGCGTAGTCACGTTTTGTGGCAAATAGTTGTATACTGTCTTGTGTACAGTATACTCTGTGTCAATGTCTACCTTCATTTTCTCTCCGGAAAATAACAATATCAGTAATGCTACGCTCGCTGCCGGCCCCTCTGCGCCTCCTCCCGCGAACGCCTACGCAAAAACCGGCGGAAAATCTCGTCTGGTAGGCAGATGTATCGAGAAATGTTCTTTTCTGCTCATCGGTGCTTGGTGTAATGGTTATTACCTCTCATAGGTGATTTATTAGGTAATTGCGGTGATGTCTTGTGTTCGAACCTTTCGAGTAGTAATATTTTTTCTTTTATTTCTTTTTGTGTCCCGCCATTGCCTGTGCTCTCGTTTCGAGGAGTTGGGGCAAGCGCAGCGTGCATGTTGGTCAGGGGTTTGGGTTTAAGTCAATTATTTATCATTGCATTTACAAGGCTCATGGGCAATGGAAACGCGATCAAGCTTCTCTTGATTGCCGGGCCTTCCCAAAAAGGCAAGTCCCCGTGTCGGCCCAGGTTCCACGAGGCAGTGCAGTGAGCACCGCATGCCATCCCGTCCGCATCAATTCCAACGACAATTCCGGGACAGATCACTCGCAGCTAAGGAAAAATTTGTGGGATATTCGCTGTCCTGCCTTTTGAGTCATGCTCCTCAGAAATGGATAGCCCTGCTCAATACGAAACTTTCTGTGTCCTCCAAATGCTCAGGGCGCCAATGCAGACTCAAACAAGGTCCCAACGAATGCATCAACGCGATTACGGCCTCGGAAGACGCCCCCAGCTGCAGTCAAAAATGTGGTGGCTAGGAATAATAAGCAGAGCATCAGTAACTGAATCGACGAAATTGTGATTTCTGGAGCATGTGCGACAATGAATATGCGTGGTTGCGGCACTGTGACACGAACGGCAATATAATGTGGCATCTAAAGCGTTGCTGCGGCAGTCTGGGGTACTACCGACCGTCTGAGACAAACTTTCCGACATTCGACTCTTTTACATGGATAAAAAGGGTCACGGCTTCACATTCCAGGCATCGGAAGGCGACAAGAATCCGCACAGTGTGAAAGACGGGGGGCGCGAATGGTTAGAGAAACGCGGCGTCACCAAATTCACTTACATTCTTGTCAGCGGCCCGAAAATGGGAGACCCCCCATCCATATCGGTGCCCCGTGACCACGAGACGAAGTTTGACTCTTTTTTCCATGGAGTATTTTGTTTCCTGTGCATTCAGAAATGGAATGAGTACATATTATCTTGTGTGATTGTGTTAGTGTGCCTGAAACGAGTCTTCTGTGTGGCGAACACAAAATTTAACCACGGGCGAACCAAGTTGTGTAATATTCCCATATTTGGGAGTATTTTGCTTCCTGTACATTCAGAAGTGGAATGAGTACAAATCTTGTCGCGTGATTGTATTTGTGTGCCTGAAACGCGTCCTCTGTGCAGAGAACACAAAAATTAACCACGGGCGAACCAAGTTGTGCAATATTCCCGTCTTTGAGAGTATTTTACTTCCTGTGCATTCAGGAATGGAATGGGTATGAATTTTTTGGTGTGATTGTATTTGTGTACCTGAAAGGTGCCCTCTGTCTACCCCTGTAGACGGAGGGTAGGCTATACGACATCAATACCACCACCAATGCACCATTTCCCGTGGTCTGGGGGCCATTTCGAGAATTCCGCTGGCCTTCCAACACGCAGGGCTCCGTCGAAATCCGCTCAGTTTTAGCCTCGCTGTGCACTGAATAATATAGCATATAATATATTGCACACACAGTCCAATCTCCTTGCTTATCTATGTACAGTTTTGCTCAATTCTCCCCGGCTGTGACCGGAGTTACTACAGTAGATACCTGTGATAGTTGTCCACAAGCACAAGGAGATTTTTTTTTTTTTGAGATATAGAAAGAGCAAGGTATTGTGAGTGGGTTCCTAAACCATCAAAGTCAGTGACATTTTCGGATATTGTCTATTGCGTCAGGTCATGCTTTTCAAAATGCCAGCCATTTGAATGCAACTCTATTGTGCGAGGTTGCGCTTTTCAAAATGCCAGCCATTTGAATGCACCTCTATTGTGCCAGGTCACACTTTTCAAATGGCAGCCATTCGAATGGGACTGGGCAGCCTCCAGCAGTGGTTCAGCTGGCAAATGGGAGGCTGTTTTGCGTCGTTTAGTGCCAGTGGCGGGACCAGGAGCGTCTTCATCTTCCTCGGGCTCGGGATCGTCTCTAGTCTTCCTCTTACGTGGCACGGATTTTTGTTTGCCCGTGGACGTCATTTTTGACGCTAAATTTGCACGGAGTGTGGCAGCGAACTCAGCGTGCTTCCCCTTCTGGTTCTCAAAGAGCGCAATTGGAGCGAGGAGATCCCGTCATTCCGACGACCACGAGAGCGAGAGCGTGCACGCTGCCAGCAATGATACCGCGCGTACCCATCATTCCTCATATTTCTACGACGGTTTTTTTATATTTTATATTTTCTTTTGGGACGGGTGATTGAACATGCTCAATCACGGATGTTTGATTGCGATGTTCAATCATCAGTAATTGAACATGTGCCTTGTTCCGGTGGTTGTATGCTCTATTGGACTCAATGCATGTGTCCGATTGATGTGTGTCCATTGAACATGGAAATGGCGGTGCCAAATATAGTTTGAAAGGCGGCGGAGCCGTTGTTTTGCGTCGGGTGGATGCAGAAGCCTCCGAAAAATCTCCCTACACCTGGAATCCGATTTTACTCCAAGCATTCAAATCATTTCCTTCTACTCATTCAATCGAATATATCCCATTGCGTGCCCGTGTTCATCCCACTCAGTTCACATACTATGCGACATTTTCCGTCTCTCTCACATTTGTGTCATCATTCCTCATCCAATGCTGACGGGGCGGCATCCCTTATATCACTGTTTCCTGTTTCCCCTTCTCTATTTCTTTGGGTCTGTCTTCTGCGCTTCGGTGTTTCCTCTACTGGCTTTGTGCTTTGGCACCTGTCCCATCCCCCATCTTTCTGCCTTGGAACCTCCTCGCCATGTCTTTTTCATTGCCGTTTGCATTTGCCTCGAGCTTCGGCACCCCCTCGCCGTTGTGTTTTCCCTTGGGCTTCGGCGTCCTCCTGCGCGACAGCGCCCTCTTCCTCTGGTGTGACGACACCCATCCTCGCGCTTTGGCGTTCCTCGAGCTTCGGCATCTCCGTGCCGTTGCGTTATTCCCGAGCTTCTGCTGTTGCGACTGTCGTGCTTCTGCATCTCCGTGCCGTTGCGTTATCCTGCGAGCCTTGCATCGCGCAGAACGGAATTTAAACTGGGGGCAGGAGCTCTGCACCGGGGGAGAGCAGGCATGATCGCGGTGCGCAGCTGTACAGGAAATTAGAGAATTGGAGCCGCCGTATGTAAGTATGTAAGTATACATTCAACCCAGGCCCTTGAGAAAATGGATGGAGGAATAGATTTCCAAAATCTCGCCCGGCAGGTAGGTGTCAAGGACCGCAGTGTTCGGGTATTGCCTCGAGACGATGTAGATGGAAGCATCCGGGGCGAGTTTGATACGATTTTTTTAGGCACGTTTCGGATCTTTGAGGGACGGCACGGTGCCCTGCATTCTCCGTGCCCGAATCTGAGCAGATTGAATCGCCATTTAGCGCGTAATCTCGCGTCTACGATCACGTGTATAATTGCGTCATCCGCTAAATGTGGCCACCGGCAACCGCGGTTCCAAAATCGTGCGCTTACTAAGCGTGATTGGGCCTTTTTGATGGCAAACTGCCTTGAAGACCTGTTCTCAACCTTTCCCTTCCCTGGAGCCCTCGAAGACTCTGTCTAGTATATTCATATCCCATACAACCTCAATGACATTTTATTTGGCCACAAGAGCTTTGTTTTCCTGCTGGGATACCCAAATTTTATTTGTTTGATCGTGCTTTCCGCTTGCTTTGCCGCTGATCCAGGTGCAACTGGCACAGGCTCCCACGGACTCGATATGGTCCGGAAATCATGCCCAAAATTATTTTTAGTCATGCTACAGTGGCGGCAACAAGAAATGGCCGCGGCAGTTTGGGCTCATTTCTGCACCGAATCACTTCAAATAAAATAGTACCATGAATCTTAAAGAATTTCATGACTTTCCACAGCGTTTTAAACCATACAAACCCCAGGTGGATATCGGCCAATAAAATAATTAGCCGTTTTCTGAGAAATC
The DNA here is from genome assembly GCA_029378375.1 of Mycena olivaceomarginata. NCBI lineage: Eukaryota > Fungi > Basidiomycota > Agaricomycetes > Agaricales > Mycenaceae > Mycena > Mycena olivaceomarginata. The sequence continues at coordinate 103,235 of JARKIC010000610.1, forward strand.
AGGTTTTTAAATTCACGTGGTATGCAAAAACGGTGAATACAGCATGAAAGTACCTGTAAAGTAGGCCACATTCATAATTTATTTGACCTCAATCGCCCAGGTTTGGGGCTCGCAATGCTCACAGCAAGTTGGCCATTTTTCGTATTTTTGGCCTATTTCTGGGCAAAAATGCTAAAAATGGCCAACTTGCGAGCCAACCTTTTTTTGAGGCGTTGACACGCGATAGATAGTCCCACCCCCGAATTGGTTGGTTTTCCGGAATGGCAAGGTGAGTTTAATGCACGTTTCGGAGATCCGATTTTCCCGCTTCATTTGACCTTTTTTGTGCGCCCAGATTGGCGCTCGGATTCATCCGCTTCATTTGACCTCTTTTGGCGCTTGAGTGAGGATTTCCCCGATTTGACTTTTTTTTGGAAGTGCGCCGATTAGCGCCCGGATTGGCGCTCGGATTTATCCGCTTCATTTGACCTCTTTTGGCTGTTTGGCTGATTAGCGCACGGTTGAGAGCGTCCGAAGTTCCCCACTTCATTGACCTTTTATACACTTCATTGACCTTTTATACGCTTCATTTGACCTTTTTTCTCGGTGTCATGCCGTCGGAGAGCATCCTTGCTCATTCTGTTCATTTCCATCTTCCAAAGCTTCATGTACTCCCATCACTTCTTTTAAGCCTCGGACAGCTTTTTTCTAAATTGTGAAATACCTTTGCCTCCTTGCAAACTAAAATTCTAAGTCTACTTCATAGTGATGTACTAATGAGCATCAACACAAATACTGCTAAAATGTAGGTAGCCAACAAGGGAAACCATGACATTACTACAGGAAATAGGGCAGATCAACACCTGGCATTGCTAAATGGCTTTTGCACTTGAAAAAATCCCAGACCACACATCATAAAATTATCAATAAGTGTTGGCCCTACAAGTTCCATGCTGAAAGTGTTGTGATCAGGTGACGAGGCAGCAAGCTTTATCATGGTTGCTTGGTCAAGAGGTTAATGCCCCTCCTGTGGCCCTCCTCATTGATATGTATATATCTTGCGTTCGAGTCTCACATTTGGCATGTTTTTGTTGTTCGCAATGAACATTGTTCAATCTGTTCTGTTTGAACACAGTTCAACACTGTTCAAACTGTGTTCAATCACATCCGATCACTGATTGATCGGAAGTTCTCCTGTAAGGCATATGTTCGCATCATGGCGTAGCACCTGGCAAGGTTTCCCGTTTAACCAAATCAGCCATCAAACCGGATTATCCATTGAGATGCTCATTGTTTAATCAAACTTCATATAGATTCTTAATTGTACGTGTTTATTTAACATGGTTTTGCACGCCGTTGGCTGAAATTTTCTTCATGTCATCGCTCACAGTCCGCAAAAACTTAAAAGGGTCTCTCAGTCCTCAAGGACACTGTTAAAAATCGTCGGGACCTTCTGGCACGCATTAAAAAGGAGGAGTCCATAACAGATGCCGATGTGGCTTGGCTCGATAACGACGCGAAACCAAGTCGATGAAGATGCTGTGATCGACAAGCTTGAGAATGCTTCTGATAACGAACGCGGGATCTCATGTCTCGAGGAAAGGGATTGGTAGTGAGGCTGAAGAACTTGCCGGGGAAGTCGGAGAGAAGTTAGGATGACAACATTCTGCCGGGAGACTCAGTTGGAGCGCTAAGCACTTTGTTTCAGCCTCTATTCTGATTACTTTTCACCGAACTTCGTAAGCTAGAAATATTTAGGATTTTTTTGCCGAATTTATGCGGTTTTTTCACGGATTTTTCGGCCGACATTGTCGAAACCCATACCCTGTGATAACTCATACCTTTGACCGTCCACCGAGGGGTATGAGCGTGTGTCTTCGGAACTTATTTACACGTTCTTGTACTCACCCTGTCTTGGTTTTAGATGGCTTCGCACCGCCGCGGATTTAACTCACCGGGGTCCGGGATCGTTTCTGACGGTAATCACACCTTGCTAGCAAGTGCAATGCACGCGCCTCAGGTGGCGCGGATCTCGAGGTACGAGAGCGGCTTTGGAGCCGTTGACGACGGCAGACCAAGCCTGGGGCTGTCTAGTGTATGTTATCCATCTTTTTGTTGCGCTGCCCTCACGCGGTGCAGCCGGTTCGGAGGCTTTTGCGCCCTCTGGAACTTGAGCCTGCGGGGCCTGAAATACTCCGCACCCTCGAATCTCCCAGCAACTCGATGACGGCTGAGCTCTCCCCCGAATACAATCCTGCTTTAGTTTCGCCAGCCCAAAGGGACCCCGCATGGGGGCATGGGGCTACTTAGACTCGTAACCAGTCTGCCTACGCCGTTCTAACAAGGCGGGCTTGTTGCCGTAGGCAGACTGGTACTTCTCGGATGTGTCAATCGAGCTGGGGCGGAGTTTTGAAATTAAGTTAGTGAGGCCGATGACGCAATGATGCAATGAGCTGCGGCAATTCCGGAGATCACGGTCCGAGGTTGATTGCCACTAAAACTACCCTCAAGTTTTACGGTTGTTCTGTCCCACAAATACAAAATGTAAGGAGGCAAAATTGGAGGGATACAATTTTCATTCATTTTCCCCGCTTCAACCAAAAATAAGCTTCAAAATTGAGCACAAAATGAGTAAGATTTTTAAAAGGTCACTTGAATTTCAAACTCCGCGACAGCCCTTTTGGCGGCTCCGAGAAGTACCAGCCTGCCTACGGCAACAAGCTCGCCTTGTTAGAACGCCGTAGGCAGGCTGGTTACGAGCCTAGGGGCTACTTGGCCTTTGCGATCGGGTAGTGTCGCCCTCCGCCAGTCGATGCCGCCCCAAATACCCCTCCTCATATTCAGCCCTCCGCAGTCGCCCGGCATCGTGACGGGACCACTCGGGGATCCTTTACCATCCGCAATTTCACACGTGTTCAACGTTAGTATTGCTGCGTCGATCCCATTTGTTTACCCAACGACCGCCTCTGCAGTCTTCTTCTGGTTGTGCGGGAATGAAGTCCAGTCCATGTGAAGGCGTTGTACCTTCGTATTCTGAAATGCCGCCCTATGTTAGTATTGCCACATTCATTGGATTTCTCGATGCAATAATGCGTCTCTGTAGCTCTGCCAAATGCCAACCGACGGTTTTGACTCTCCAGCCTGGCCTTACGATACGTCGACGCGATGGGAAGTAGTACTATCGCCGTCCTATTCTGCAGTGCCGTGTACTGTGAGTATTGGTCCGTTTATATGACTTGTTCAGTTAATGAGTGACCTTGCTCTGTAGCCCGCGCGCATCTCCAACTTCTGCCCTCTACAGTGCTGCTACGCTGTGATGCCATATGACGGCCCGATGTACCCTGGAATGCCGCAGCGTAATGTTGGCACTGCAGTTTTCCAACTTCCCTATAATTCACAGCTTTTGGACACATGCCCCTCACAATCTTACCGCATGCTGGGATGACACCGACACAACATTTGACGGTCATTGGATGCCTTTTGCAGAGAACATGTACTGGTCGTTTCCCACCCAGATGTGAAATGTGACATCGACTCGGCTCGGGCACAGAGATGGACTTACGTGTAACGCAATACGGAGATTGATAGGATCGCTCACGTCAGCGAAAACCTGACCCGGAAACCATAACTTTGGCTTGGCTTCGTCGCCAGCTATGTAATTATGGGAAATTCGTTTATAATTCATGTGACATGTTGTGTCCAAAATAATTGCCCCTTTGTCCAGATGAGGTCAAAAGAATGGAAAGACGTAACCTGAGGGCGTGATTCAATTTACTGGGGTATGTACAAGAGTTACCCGCCGGAGAATGCCGAGACACCGGCTAACAGTGCGGGTGGGTCGGCCGACCTCTTAACTCACTTTTGGGAAAAAGTTTCCAGATGCCTCAAAAACGTGTTTGCGAGGTTGGAAAAAAAAAAAATCTTGTTTTTTACGGGTAGAAATTGCGCAAAAAATATTGAATTCCGGTGGATCCCGAAGGGTGTTTGGCAGCGATCATTCAGCAAATAACGCGTAGCACGAGACGCCACGTCAGAGCAAGCCTCGCGCGTCGCCTTCTACACCACTGTTTCGCCCGCACCCCAGAATGAGGGTTGGAGATCAAAATGCTGGCGAGGCAATGATTTGATGCCAAACCAACCTCCTCCGGTCAATGTATTTTCAACGTTGGAGCCGCCCCACGTCGATTTCATGTCAAATCCCGAAGGGGCAAGGCTATTATCAGTCTTTTCGAGGCGCCTTTTTTCCGGGATTTTTTTTCCAGTAGCTTTCCATTCGTAGCAGCTCATTTAATGATATTGTCACACAATACAAGGGAGAGATGCATAGTAGTAGTATGTATGATATTGGTAACAGTAGCAAGATAGTGAGAGGACACCAAAAGGCAGAAGATAGCACTCCCATCTAATGCCAAGGTGGGAACACATATACTCGAGTATGTACTGTATGAGGAACTGACTCAACCTCAGATACAAATTAAAGAACGTATGGGGGGCCAAACGCGTACCGGGGAGGGCTTGAAAAATGTGGCGGATGAGGGTGAGAAGAAAGGGACTTGTGAAAATTTTCGATGAATAGACCCTGTGCCCGGATCTTCTCTGGCCGAATTGTTGGACTACGCTGGATTTATGCTCAGCCCGACGTTGGCTCGAGGTGGGAACAATCTGGGTTGATTGGGTGTCAAATCAGCCGCGAGATCGACGTCGGCACACCACTGAAACACTGGCAATTGATCCCGCCACGTCCCACCGTCGTTTCGAGCCAGGTGCAAGATCTTAGCTTCCCACATCATTACAAGGTGAGCACAGCGCCAAATCATTTTAGATTACAGGGCTGAAATCTTGTCGGCCGGAGGACGTTGCGATAACCTTCGATCGCGAAACGGTGGTGTAGCTGGCCTACGCCTCCCCCACTCTGACATTGCCTTAAAAGGCTAATCTAATCTAATCGAGTCACGTGTGGCGCGCTGGTCGGATCTAGACGCTTCACAACGGTTGGACTTCCATGTTGGAATGACGGAGTGGTTATGTCGGCTGCTGTTAATGTTACTTAACGACGAGCGTTCGAACCTGGTGTGTATCATTTTTTTCATGTAATTTCTGATTCTCCGCACCACGCAGTGGGCCCCGCGGCGAGCGTGCTCCGCGCAGCGGGCCTTGAGTTTAAACCCCATCGTTACTAGTGAACAGAGAGCTGAGGAAGCATCTCAAGCACGTGTCATAACTCCTGTTGCTCATTTCCTTCATGTTGGATTGAAACTTCAAGCCAAACAGTGCGTGATTCTTAGCCATCCGGAGAACAGCACGACAACCTGCTCCCACGCGTCAAAACGCTGCTTGCGAATGCCCCGACCCACCGTTTTGTAAATTTGGTGTGCACCGAGCGCAACGGGCGAGGCGTCTGTCTTACCCTCGCGTTGAAATGGATACTCAAGTTGGTGATCAGAGGTGTCGAATACGAGCGCGAGGAGGACGGGAAAGTGGGCCAGGTGACCGGGGTTCGCCGCCACTTGTAAATATGTGTTTTTCTTTTTTTTTTGGGGGGGGGGCCTAGACGTCCAGCAATGGCTATGCATTCATGGCCATCGTAGTCCATTACATTGGAAACGACGGACAATTAGGTTCGTCACACATTTTCAAAGATTCCAGGAGTGTTAACACTGGCCAATACGACAGAGGAGTCCCTGATCGACTTCCGTGAGCTCATCGGTCAGCACTTAGGTGAAAAAATGACCGCCGCGATTTGGGAGACGGTGGAGATGTTCGGGTTGCTCGGCAGAGTGAGTCTTCTGCATGTACTGATAAAAATATTTGTTGAACGACCGGGCATTTGAAAGACGATGCAGGGAAAAAGGTTTGAGGTTCTCAATCACCGACGCCCGGATGCGATATATACTGCACACTATTCACCTATCCGCCCTGAAGGTATTTTAATTTACTACAGAACAGTATTGACACTGAGAACTTTTCACAAGGGCAAATAATTGCGGTGGAGACGAATTGGAGCACCAGGGCAGTTTCTACCCAACTTGAAGGCGCTTCGAAGACGCAGTCTACGTACTGCAAGTATTACAAGTACCATCGTGGTTCGCTCAGCGACGAAGGCCAAAAAATGGTGGTGACTCCAAGATCTCGGCAGTCGTCGGGCGCAATTGAGGATGAAAGTTCCAGCACTGAACTAGAATTGTCGACATGGAAGAGGAAATTGTTTCAACTCCGTAGTGTGCACGTGTACGAAGGAAGGTCTCCAGGGACGCTTTTGCGATTGCCGACAAAACACTGTCACCGAGCCGTCGGGCAGCAAAGATCTGCAGCAAGCAGCGTTAGCCAAAAGAGGAGGGTCACAGAAGATATACATACCTCCACCGTCAGGAGCCCGAGCGAATACACATCCGACATCTTTGTTGGTTCAGGTGCATGTCCTGTGATTGTTCTGTGGGGCAATTCCAAAAGCGCGGACAACTCTGGCGCCGTATATACCGCTGCGGAGCGAAGAGAGAAATCGAAAAAGTCCATAATCTTGAACATGCCAAAGTCAGCAATGCAAGCGACCCCTCGTCTGTCGACGAGGACGTTTTCCTGAATCAAAATAAGGATGAAGGCAACGAGCGATAACGAAACTGTCGGGCAGGCGACATACAGGTTTGAGATCTCCGTGAACAATATCGAAGTCATGTAAATATTTCAACCCGGCTGCTGCATTGTGGACCTGTCCTTCTCAATCAACATTCTCCGCAGATCAATCAGATCATGGACGAAGAGGCTACCAGGTGGTTCCTGTTTGCATCCGCATGACTGTTCAGATACTCTCCGACATGCCCGAAGTTACAAAACTGTGAGACCAGAATTGGGATGGGAGCGCCGATGTCGAACAGTCCGATGAACGGAAGAACGTTGGGATGTCTTAGGTTTACCCAGACACGAGCTTCTCGCATGAGCCGCTGAGGCCGGGTGTTAAATTGAGAATCCATGTGCTTGGTGACTTACCCGGATCGGCTCTCGGGCTGGTGCCTTGTTCAAGCTCGGCAGGACTCTCATGGACACCTGAATACGAGATGGCTTGTGGCCATCCGCCATGTCCAAATGTGCCCTGAAGATCTTTCCATAGCCTCCTCGTGCGAGCGGCAACGTATCTCGTTGTGATATGCACCATGGAAGTGGCGCTTCTCCTGGAAGGTAACGGAAATGGGAGTCCTGGCGCACGGAGAAAAATAAAATGAGACGATTGATGTGCCACTGGGTGTCGGAAGGCAAACCCCGAATGCGATTTCCTCCCCATCACAATTGTCCTTTGACTAGCCAATATATCAATTGAATCGATTCAGAAGAACAAAACCGCGGTCGGCTCACAAACGGCATGAGCTTCAACCTTGGGACGGTCCAGGATTCCTTCTTCTGTGTAATACCAAACGCCGGCGAGCCCAATATTTCACCCATGGTAGGCCGTAATTGGGGATCGACGGACCAGCATTGATCCAGTAGAAACCATAATTCGTGAGAGACGCTGCCGACGGCATAGTCTGCCTGGTTCGGACGGAGAGCTTCGAGCCCCTCACGTGTCACAAAAAATGAAGCGCGGCGTGTGTCCCTGAGACCCTCTCCCGCAATAATCTGCGTCAGCAGGTTGAGCGTGATGGGGACAGCGAGAAGGCAATAAAGCAGTTAAGAACACACATCCACGATCACACATGCAAAAGCATAGATGTCGGAGTTCTTCGTCAAAGGGGCAGCAGGTATGACTTTCGTGCTCTCCCCATCTGTATCCAGCTCAGCCCACAGTTCCGGGGCGACATTCCTTGTCGAACGGGTGCTGTACGTCGTAAACCCGGCCACCTGCAAGATCCGGGCGATGCCAAAATCACAGATGCATGCGACGTGGTGTTTGTCCACAAGAATGTTTGACTGTGTCCGTGGTCAATGCCGGTGCACCAGCCATTATTGTACTCACTAGTTTCAGATCTCCGTGGACGATTCCGTTGTTGTGAAGGTACTCGAGGCCAAATCCCACATCATGACTCTTCGTTTAGGGAATTTAGCGAAGAAGAAAAGTTCATGGGGGCAGAAATACCAGCTTTTGCCTCAGTGCCGAGGGGTGATTCTCAAGGTAAATTCCAATGTGGCCGAACTTGAAAAACGGGGAGAGCAAAATGGGAAGCGGCGCGCCGATCTCATAGACCCCCAGAAACGGGAGTACATTTCGATGCCGAAGCTTTCTCCAAATGCGTTCCTCACGGGTGAGCTCCTGTTAATGAGCCCTAGAAGTCAGACAGTGGGTTATCGAGGTAATTAATGTGACGTACCTTCACGAAAGAACGTGCTTCCCCCGGGTCAGAGATGCCGACCAACTTGATCGTAACCTAATCGTCACAGATCGGCAGTGAGGGAGGATGTGTGGCACAGAGAACGCACGAGGATAATGCGTCCATCCGTGCGCGTTAAGTTTGCCCGATATATCTCAGAACAGCTGCCCGAGAACAAGGGAAACATGTCGATCCGCGTAATGGTTTGTGGAACGTCGTCGTCCGTGAGGCAAGGGTCCTGGCGATAGAATCAGATTGTTTGGAGACTAATCCTGGTGCAATTAGACCTCAGAGCAAATCTCGGTTCCAGTAGGTCGTCCATCATTCTGCACGGCCGGTCAACCAGTACTCACGCAGCCAAAAAAAAAGCCGATGGACCTACCGACGATATGACTGCCAATGTTGGAATGGATAGGAGAGATGGCTTGCGCTCTGAGGAGGGCAATCCACCAGCGGAAGGATGGTTGCGTGGATGACGAGATGGCAAGTCGATCTGCGGACCGCCGTCCCCACATTCTACGCTCTGGGAAAACGCCGTCAGAGAGTAACGATGATGAACAGACTCGAACGGCAGGAACAGTTTGCCCGCGACATCAACACACGCATTCAGCAATCCCAAGCAGCGAAAACTCACCTCATTGTCAGAACGGGGCCGCCGAGAGTTCGGATTTCCACGGGCGGCACCGCCCACATCGGGAAATTTAGACGACTTCCCTCGATCCGGGATATCCTGCCAGAACCAGAATATACGCCTCCATAGGCGAGATGACCCCGGCTTGAAGAAACGAGTAAGATCGTGGCGAGCCAAAGACAAAGTGTTACCTCGGGGATGACATGATCTGGTGGGCCATTGGACGGTTTATGCCAGTGCATAGTGAGGGAATCAAACGGCGGAGCAACGGACCGACGACGCTGAAATATGGTTTTGAAGAGCAAAACCGGCTGGCGCAAGGCAGAGTGGAGGCCCCGGGATATAGTCTCGATAAGACAAGAACGCCACCAAATGCCGCCCTTTCTTGCGGCAAGGACACAGTTCCGCGATTGGGCCCCACCGTTTTATTACAGCTAAGGAACAAGGTCAAAAGATATTCAGCGGATCTGGTGCCCCGAGTGAGTCAGAACAAAGGGGAATCCTGATTTGGAACTGTAAGACGTATACTCAGACGTGCACACGGGAGGTGAACGGCTGTATATTCATACCTGTAAGAAGTATACTAGAATATGAATAAGTAAGGGAATAAATAAGTACACGGAGAGACATACCTCAGACGTGCACACGGGAGGTGAATGGCTGATGTACGTCTCGAGGGAGTCTTTAAATAAGTAACCAAAGCTGTGAAGAAGCTGTAAAGAAGCTGTAAAGAAGCTGTAGAGAAGCTGTAAAGAAGCTGTAGATGAATATCTACATATGGCGGACAATGCGGAAGTTGAACAAGAGCTGTAGCCAATAGGACGGAGTTGGAAATCAAAGGGGAAGGCGCGTTGAGCCTAGACTCTAACAGGAACAAAGAGAGAGCTAGATTTGGTGTTGCTCCTAGCACGTTTACCCAGCGACCCTGCATCTCAGATCGATGAGGCTTAGATAAGCCGGTTTCGAGCAGATATGTATCAGGCGTGGGTTTAGCGAAGTCGCCTTTGGAAGCTGGCACCTGTGTGAACAGCAGTTGGGGTATAAAACAGCGAGGAACCGAAAACGGCGACTGACTGTGACTGCCGCGGACGTTAGCATGGCCGTTACCACGTATTAGACCAGTTCCTGCGGCTGCCTGCGCCTGCGACTCCCTCTCCGCCGCCGACTGCAAAAGTGTCATGGTCGATGACGAAGACCGTTGTGAGAGAGGGGAACGATCCAGTATCTTGGTTACATTTTGGTTACATTCGGTACATCCCTGAACGGCATCGATCCGTTCGATAGCTTGGGTCGAGAGTGCATTCCGAGCTCGAGTGGTTGCTGGCTTCTTGGTGCTTCCACCGCTAAACCCAGTGCCCTCATACTTGCGCTTTTTCCGCGCTGAATTTGGTCTCAGAATTGGGTCATTTGGCAGTGCTGAACCCAACGCACCAGCTAATATATCGCTTACGGTAAGGTCATTTTTGCCCTTTGCAGCATTTTGCAAGGCTGCGGAACGAACGAGCTTTAGAAAAGGTTGCAATCAGAGCTCGCACACTTGCCTTTCATCGTTGCAGGACGTCCATGATAAACATTCCCGTCACTGTCCTGTTGCCGCAACAAATTCACAGCGGGGATTGAGTAGCCCGTGTGTTCGGCATAGTGGATAAACTCCTGTGCCCGCTCCCACCTTCGTTTATTCCCATATGGTGCAGAGGTCGAACCCTCTCCTCGATCGAACAACTGACCACCCTCGGCGTAACCCGGGCCAAGCTGCTAGTCACCCACGTTCTCACGTGAGCCATCTGCCATCTCCCAGCTAATCGCTTCTAAGGCTTTTTTGCGGTTGATTCTAACATTGTACGGGCGCTGCTGGACTATGGAGGAGAGGAGGAGGAACACCTCTAGCTGTCCAGTTGACATGGTCGCACGGACTCATAAGTGCTATTCCATCCGCAACATAGTTTGCTTGTCCTGTATAGCAAGTGTTCCCTACTACTAGTAAGTATCATTACTTCAAACTCCAAATTTCAAAGGAAGGCCCACATTCCCTCTGTACTTTTTTTTCATCTATCATTCGGCCGGTGGGGCATGTAGAAACTCCGAACCAGTGGTAGTAGACTTTCAGAGCGAAATGTATGCTAGACTCACTGCTCCCAAAATGGAACCCTATGCTCGATCAGCCGGAAGACTGGGAAGATGAGATGAACACCATCGAGCCGGAGGATGAAGACACTCTGGTCTTCAATACGAAGGTTACAGTGCACGGTACCTTAGGCGACGCCTTCCGAATCTTCACAGACAAGGTGGAAAGCGGAGACATAGCACCAGACACCCGGTTTGAGCGAGAACCAGATGAAGAAGAAATAGTTGCATACACAGACGGTTCAGCAACTGATAATGGTAAAGAAAACGCCAGAGCAGGAAGGAACGGAAGCAGCTTTTCGCCTCTCGTTCTCAGACCTGGGAGAACGGCTACGTATACATCTTCCTGGCTCAACTCCTTTCCGCGAGATTGCCAGACCATCTAAACGGAGGTCATTATCCGTTGCAGCTTTTACCATCGAGGCTAGGTCCGGTGTGAGGACCGTTACTTTTGTGTCCCAGGTTTGCAAGAAGGTGTTGACCCTTATCTCCGGGTCAACATTGCTATCGGCACTCTGTGCATGGTGTGATAGCAGTGTGTCCGCCGCAAATGCCCAGAGTGGCCGCACTGGTGGTGGTGCAGAGCGCTGTCCGAGCTCCGCACCGCATACAATCGTGTTTTTTTTTTCTCTTTACTCATTTTGCTGCATGACGCGTAAGGCCTTAAGGACGAACACTGAAAGGACATAGGGTCTCTGTACTAGGAGCTTTCAGGTCCCGAGATTTTCAGAGTCGTGGCCTCGGAACTCGTTAGATATTATCGCTAATGCCCGTGGACAGGAGATTCTACGGCAATGTGAAGATACTTCGTATCCTCAATGGCACTTCTCTCAAGACTGCTTCACCAGGGCGACTTACGTCTTTGGCAACCTGGTGGTGAATCTACCATCGATTATGGTAGCGTGTCTTCTAAAGCATCTATTTGGGTCTCGACACCCTAGCTGTCGTGCGTCTGCGCAGGCCGTGCATCGGCATCGTTTCCCATCCTTGTGCCGTGCAGTCTCTAGTTTTCGGGCAAGTACTTCGGCCTCACCCGTGGTTTGCATTTTGTGAGTGTTTTTCATGCATGCAACCACACCCTTGCTTTGACTGCCGCCGGTGAAGAGTGTTCTGGTTGCAGTAGATTTTTGATGGAACCAGATGGGCATGGCCCGTTGTATTTTGACAAGAAGTTCGAATCTGTCCTACAAGTCGAGTCAGACTCAGAATTGGACATCATCGACGATGGTGACTACGGCACCTTCGAGGACTTGAGCGATCACGATCACGGCGATGAATACTGTGTTGTCGCGCTCGGTAAGAGGCCAGACCCCTTAACCGAAGTCGGTGCACTCTCGCGCGCGCCGTCAACCCCTCGCGACCCCGATAAGGTGGTCACAAAGCCCCTGCTGCTCATGGTTCTTTTGCGCGGCAATGGTATCTTCCCGCTCCTGGATGAAGACTTGAATTACTTGTTCTCCAACTATTTGGGTCGATTCGTGGAGGTTTACCTCGACGACTTAATCATCTACTCAGAAACTCTGGAAGAGCTCATCAAGCATGTTAAATTAATTATTGATGTGCTGCCAGTGAAGAAGGCGTCGCACTACATAGAGGAGAAGAAGCTGCATCTTCTCCGGGCTGTCTTGAAGGCGCTGGGCCGCATCGTCGACGACGAAGGGATCCACATAGACCCAGACGAGGTGAACGTAGTACCGAATTGGGAGACACCCATGGATCCGGATCTATGCCGTGGGTTTCCCGAGTCAGTTGGGCATCCGAGCGAAGAATTATCGGATACTCGCATACCTATGGGCGTTCCTCCCTGCCTAACAGGTGATACTGCGCCGTTTGGACGGTCTTACACTCCTCAGCTCGCATTTGAGGATACAAAAAGAATTACTCACCAAATGCGCGAGCACAGTCGCAAGCCGCTGGATTCCAGCGAGACCACCGACAATATACGGAAATCACTGGCATCTCTTGCCAGAGGAAAGCCTGGAGGGCGGGTAAAGTCTCCGCCTTATTCTCGGAAACCAATTCCATCGCCATACCTGTCATCACTGGAGTCCCAACAGGACGCAGTGCACGAAACTTGCCCGTAGCGTCCTCACCTCTTAGGTCGCAACGAGGACGCGCGAGCACGACCACCCCTTGGGTCGAAAGCGTCGTTGCTTCATCTGCGCGCGCGCTGTCGGCATAGGGGATCAGTCCTTCGAAAGGACCGACCCGTGAATTGAGACATCTTAATATTCACCCCCCAGCCCCCCTCCAGTCGGCTACTCAGTACATTCATGCACGAGATTATTTTCCTCCCTGAACCTCTGTAGTCAGCTGCCCGGAATGTTCATATTCCCCACTGCGCTTTCCCCAATTCGGCTGCCCAGGATGTTGGAACAGAATAATATTCGCTCCCCAGCCCCCTCCAGTCGGCTAATCAGTACATTCATGCACGAGATTATTTGCCTCCCCAGCTCTCTACAGTCAGCTGCTGGGAATTTTCATATTCAATAATATTCCCCATTGCACTTTCCCCAATTTGGCCGCCCGGCAAGTTGAAACACGATAATATTGCCACCATGGCTTCCTCGAATTGGCTGCTCAGTATATTCATGGATGAGAATACTGCGCAATTTCAATCAATTCGGCACCAATCCTGAAATTTTAGTACAATTAAAATCCAAAAGAATTCCGACAAATCGAGAAAAAATTATTGCCGCAATAAAAAAAAATGGGCGTGACGCGTGACCGCCGAATTGAACGAAATTGCGCAGTACATTTCACCCTAGCTCTCTGGAATCAGCTGCCCTGCATATTCAGCCGCAATAATATTCCCTGGGATCAGTCCTTCGAAAGCGCTGACCAGGGAATTAAGATATTTTAATATTCCCTCCCCAGCTCCCTCGGCTCAGCTTCTTGCACATCAATGCACAAGATTATTTTCTTTCCAGCTCTCTGCAATCGGCTGCTTGTCATTTTCATACTCGGCAATATTCCCTACCTGACTTCCCCAGTTCGGCTGCCCAGTAAGTTGAAACATGATAATATTGCCACCATGGCATCCTAAGGTCGGCTGCCCAGTATATTCAAACTCTTTATAAAAACATACGGGTTTTAATCTTTCCTTTTTGGGGAGGTGCAAGCTTTATCTCCGGGCCATTTCAAATTCAGATGTCGGAAATATTAGGATCAAAACAAGGAGGGAGACGACCGCAGGCCGTCGACCACCACCATGGCATCCTAAGGTCGGCTGCCCAGTATATTCATGGATGGCAGGCCAATATCCTATCAAATCCTCCGCCTCGTTCCTTCCGATCTCGACGACGACGACGAGGATCACTACCACTGGAAATGGTCCCTGCTCCCTCTCCTTATAAATAATCCTTACATATCCGCGCATTTGTTCAAATTTTAAGTTGGAAGCCTTCGGTGCGCATTCTCTTTGCTTTCCTCTCCTCTTTCCTCTGCGCTTCAAGCTCAAGCGAGCGATCGTAGTTTCTATTCCGGTCAGGTCGCTTGCCTTCGCGACGAGGTCGCCTGGCAGCTACGGAATCTGGGTTGGCTGCCGTTTCGCGGACTCGTTTACGAGATGGAGCGAGAGCAGTGGTGGGCGCAGGAGGCGGACGATTTCACCTGCTTTGAATGGCGCACGGTGAGGATCGCCACGGAGTGGTGTAAATGGGAGGTGCGTCGTAATCAGTGGGGTCGGTATGATTGTCTCCCACTGACGCTGGTGGTTCTGCACCTCCAACTGACCCTGGATCTTCAAGCGTCAGATTTGGGCTGATAGGATCGAGGTCGTTGTCATCAGACATTGGGCTGTCTGGTCTGTCCTTCCACTCCTCACTCCTTGGAGATGATACGCCCTCGGGCCTGAAAGTGAAGCCGAAGGCGTGACCTGGTGGGATCGCATCTCCTTTGGCGCAATGGGGCTCATCCATCATGGAGGCAGGTCATGCTTTTCAAAATGCCTGCCACTTGAATGCACCTCCATTGCGCCAGGTCATGCTTTTCAAAATGCCCACCATTTGAATGCACCTCTATTGCACCGGGTCACGCTTTTCAAAATGCCTACCATTTGAATGCACCTCTATTGTGTCAAGTCATGCTTTTCAAAATGCCTGCCATTTGAATGCACCTCCATTGTGCCAGGTCATGCTTTTCAAAATGCCAGCCATTTGAATGCAGCTCCATTGCGCCAGGTCATGCTTTTCAAAATGCCAGCCATTTTAATGCAGCTCCATTGCGTCAGGTCATGCTTTTCAAAATGGCAGCCATTTGAAATTGAATGCATCTCTATTGCATCAGGTCATGCTTTTCAAAATGCCCGCCATTTGAATGCACCTCTATTGCGTCAGGTCATGCTTTTCAAAATTCCCGCCATTTGAATGCACCTCCATTGCACCAGGTCCTGCTTTTCAAAGTGCCAGCAATTTGAAATTGAATGCATCTCTATTGCATCGGGTCATGCTTTTCAAAATGCCTGCCATTTGAATGCAGGTCTATTGTGCTGCTTGTCAAAATGCTGGCCATTTGAATGCAGCTCTATTGTGTCAGGTCAGGCTTTTCAAAATGCCCCCCATTTGAACCAAGAGGTCAGCGATGAAGAACAGGTCCGCGTTCTGAAGATCACTCACCTCTTGGTTCAGATGGTGGGCATTTTGAAAAGCATGACCTGATGCAATAGAGATGCATTCAATTTCAAATGGCTGCCATTTTGAAAAGCATGACCAGATGCAATGGAGCTGCATTCAAATGGCTGGCATTTTGAAAAGCATGACCTGGCGCAATGGAGGTGCATTCAAATGGCGGGAAATTTGAAAAGCATGGCCTGACACAATAGAGGTGCATTCAAATGGCAGGCATTTTGAAAAGCATCACCTGACACAATAGAGATGCATTCAATTTCAAATGGCTGCCATTTTGAAAAGCATGACCTGACATAATAGAGGTGCATTATTTTGAAAAGTGTGACCTGGCACAATAGAGGTGCAGTCAAATGGCTGGCATTTTGAAAGGCATGACCAGACACAATAAAGCTGCATTCAAATGGCTGGTATTTTGAAAAGCATGACCTGGCACAATGGAGGTGCATTCAAATGGCTGGCATTTTGAAAAGCGGCGCAATAGACCTCATCCCACAGAATCTCTGCCTCAATTGCTGCAGCGAATCAGCTCGATTCCGACCACGAAATGGAAGCTTTGAGTGGTTGAAGTTTCCACCAGGCCACTTCGAAATTTGCCTCTTTATAATATTGACCAAAACCGCCTTGAACATATCCTTTCTAGAAGCATGATAGAGTCAGTACCTCAGCAGAATACCTTGCATCTTGCATTGCTCGACGAAATCGAAATAAAGCATGTCAACTCATAAAAATTACAGATCCTGAGATTTCTGCTTAGTCTGTATCCTGTTACATAATTTTAATGACTAGTATTTGCACCACTGACCAGGTTGGGTGGCTTTCGAATCATTAGTGCCTCTGAAAGGTGCCTGCACTTCACGTTCAATCTTTTGACCTCCATCCATAACTGCTTATTGATGTTGCTATAGCGCGATTGATGCCCCAGCAGTACCTCGGGAACTGGAAGACTGAATGAGGGAGGTGGTCGAGGGGGAACCATCCCGAGTGCCAGCTAAGTAGTGTTTTTAAAGCCATAACCGGCGAGGAGTAGACAGACAGTATACCAGGTCGGGTGGTTGTTGATTCATTATTGCCGCTATTGGACGATCGCGCTTCACTTTGACAATTTTCACCTTCACCCCCTTGGGCGCTGAACATTCCCTTCATTCAGGCAAACTAGACAAATCCCTCACACGAAGTCTTGTGGAAATGTGAACGTACGAGGCTGCAGCGACGGCCAAAGGATTTCGTGCTTTGATGCATTATGTAAGCGTCATCAAGATCCATTCCGTTGCCACTGGCCAGTCCCCATATGACAAGGGAGTGGACCTCTCTGAGGCGGGCGGCTGAACCATCTGGTGTTGATCCCATCCGAGTTCCCGAGTGGTTGAGTTTTGCGGAGAAAAAGCGGGGACTGCCACTTCCAGCACTTCTGATCATGCAATTTGCAACATTCAGATACCTTATATTTCTTCCGCCCTGCTGGGAGTGGTTGTACTTATGTTGGCCCTGATATCGATACTAATTATGTTGCCAACAGTCTGACAAGAAAATTAATGGCAGATGGGGGGGCTTCAAAATTTACCTCACAAGTCGCCGGAGATTCGTGGATTCCCATATCGAGTGGGATTGCCAAAAAATGGGACCTGGTAATATACTCCGACAAGTCAAAATTCATGCTCCATGGGTTGAATGGAGCACAATACTGCAGAAGTGGGCCAAACGAAGCCTTCAAAATCTCAGAATGTCGATCCCCGGGTGAAGCACGGTGGTGGCAGTGTAATGGTTTCGCGCTTCCCTTTCATGCAGAGCGGCGGACATTTCTGTGAGCAGCCATTCTCCCTCGGGTTAATCGGGGACAGGCATGGAAACTACACAATGGAGGGTTGTGTGGGTGTAATGGAGGTGATGTTGAATGGAGAATTCCTGAGTAATTGTACCGTCGCGGGGCCTAATGATGCGGTGAAAATGCCACCGCCGTGCGGTAAGATCACATTGCAGTACCTGTGTGGCCAGATCCAAGGGAAAAAAAATGACAGAGTTATAAGCCAAAAAAGTTTTGCACTTTTTTTGAGTTCTAAAACACTTTTCACAGTTACTGGGGTTTTTCATTCAAATCGACAATTCCCTCCAACGACTCAATTAGACAGAACTGTACCTAATGAAGTCACCAACAATAATGCATCTACCGGCAATACATTAAAACGACGACCGCTCCCTCCACCCCTACACATCATCCTGCCCCTTCACATCTCTCGGCGTCGCCAGCCAAATCCGCTCAGATGAATATTCTTCAGTTTTTCCAGGCTTTCAAACTTTCTGATGACAGCCTCCAACACTTGGAATGAGAGGGGCCACAGGTCCTCAAATTCCTCGAGAATCGTGTTTTGGATCAGCATCTGACACTGGGACAGCGCGCCTCACCGCGGTTTGCCGAAGACGAATGGAAGAAAGGCAAGGTTGGACTATAACGTTATGGCATCCGCGAGGTGCTCAGTTGGATTCTCCTTGTTGGATCCAGCAAATTGCGCTGTTAAAACAAGCCCTCAGCAGCGAATTTCTTGGAAGGCGGTCCTCCGAAAACAATCCCAAGAGACAGACTGGCTATGACCCCAGCATGCTCCTTTCCAGGCTAAAATGAGATCTCAGCAGCGAATTCTTTGGAAGGCGGTCCTCCGAAAGCAATCCTGAGAGACCGTATTGCGTAAAACTGGGCTTCAGGCTTCAAACCATTGAGTGCTTGAAGTAGGAATTCGAATTTCGGCTGGTGGCAGATTATCTAGAATTTTTCCACGATGCCGGGAGGAGAATATCCCGATTGTCACACAGGGGCTTTGGTCACGGTCACTCTCCGTTCCGGACCCAATTTGAATTGAATGGAAAAACGAGATAAGTTTCAACATTACAACCATAGTCCCTTGGTGACCCTTGATTTTGGGTTGAGATCTTTGTGGTGCCACCATTTGCATTTTGAAAAGAATGACTGTATTGCCACCGTTTACATTTTGAAACGCGTGACCCGCGTGGTACCGCCTCAATTCCGGCACGGTCCGAGGGCCGTTTTTCGAAGGCCCTCGGACTTCCAATGGATAGCCCTGATTTTTGCGGTCAGCACCAGCTAGTCGGCATGTGTTTCGGCGCAGGATTGACCCTGCTGGAGGAAAATAAGTGCTTTCAGCAAGCACTACATTTTTGAAAAGCACGAATGTTTTTGCCGCCCTTGAAAAATTGTGTCGCGTTCAAAATCGTTTGCACAACATGATATTGTTGCCGTTTTGGGTCAGCCAAAACTGTTCGTCACGTTCCCAGAGATTTTCTGGGTTAAATTTTCTATAACTTGTCGAGAAGCCTCGTGGGACACCCACGTATCCTTCCAGAATCTGTGGAAATTTGTGGAATTTGTGTGGCGTTCAGAATCGTTTGCACAGCATTGATATTGTTGGCTGGGTACCTCAGCCAAAACTGTTCGTCGCGTTCCCAGAGATTTCTGGGTTAAATTTTCTGTAAGTTGTCGAATGGCTTGGTGGGACACCCACTTATCGTTTCAGAACCTGTGAAAATTTGTGGAATATGTGTGGCGTTCAGAATCGTTTGCACAACAATTACGATTTTGGGTCAGCCAAAACCATTTGTTGCGTTTCCTCCAACGCAGTGCGGCTGAGTGTTTTATGCTCTACTTGCGTTGCCTCTGTACGTATTCATTGTAGATGCATACCCGGGTACGATATCGATGCCATGTCAGTTGGTTGTGTGTGGGGGATGTTGCCCACCTGATGAGTTCAAAAGAACGAAACCAACCCTATATTTTCCATCGGCATGGAGCACAGTCAGATGATTCGAGATTCCTTTGCTGCTTGTTGTCGTGATGTCGCTAATGTTATATGGTGCGCGTCACCACCAAACACGGACTAGTCCCAAATCCGCCGGAGGCAAAAAAAAAAAAAAAATTTTAATATCTTCTTGAAAGTGCTAATTGGCCATTTTACACCTCCCTCAGACTCGTGACCAGTCTGCCAAGTACGGCAAATCTTAAGCACTATGCGCTCCTGTTCACACCCCTGGAGCCGCGCTAGGGGCAGCCAAAAAATGGTGGATGTGTCACCCATGTCCCGGCAGCCTGTCAGGCAGCCGTGGACTCTCGACCGCGTGATCCACGAGCGGTCAGTCGCGTTGGGATTCTCCATAGATTCGTCCACCTCATCCAAGTACTCCTCCGCCCTTAATTCCTACATAATTTTCTGCAAAATGCATGAATTTGCCCAACGCCGGAAACCCTATAAGCTTCGTAGATGCCGTCGGATTCATCCGGATGTTCATCAGGATCATCCATTCCGGTCCTTACTCCGCGCCCAGTTCGGATCCCCTTCTCACTCTCCCTACAGTGGGGGACAGTCAAACTCATCAACTCACCTAGCACTTTATATACTTAATAGAGAGCTTAGCTGACTTCAGAATCAGATTCAGCACCTCAAAATAAGCCTAAAACAATTTTTTCGCGAATTTTCCACAAGAAATTATGTACAGCCAAATTTTTGGCCCCTCTGAACAAAAATTGTGTGTACCTATCTCGGCCCCTTGAGCCTTCCTGCTGCCTCCAAAACCTTCAACGCCTGCTCAGAAATGGTGCGGTATGACCTATACTTCTTCACAGCTCAATCTGCAGCCCACCCAGTCAATCCCAACCGGTAAGGACTTGTAAATCGCCAGGAATGGTTGATAAATTTGTGGATGACTTCAGGTGGACAAGCATCCAACCACTTGATGGCTGCAGCTTTGGCCTGTTCAAAACTCTTATTTTCTTCCTCCTGATATCTGTATTTGGCCCATCCCCAATACTGAACAATTGTTACATACTTGTTGTGATTAGGCAAGGAAATATAGTTACCATTTCAATGGGGTTCAACTCGCAGTGGAACTTGGGAAGAAATATCACTTCATGTCCCAATCATGTCCCCTCCTTTTAGAGCGGTTTGCAAAATTGATGACAGTAGCCAGAAAAAAAAAATCAAATCACAACATTTGATGCTGTTGCATTCCAGCGTTGTTTCAGAGCCTCACATTCACTGCATTCCGAGGGTCCGTCAACGAAGCGTTCGTGGACCCCCGTCCGCAGACGTCAACGGACCTCGTGTCAAACCACCTATGCAGACATTCGTTTCCACTGGGTTTGCATTGAATTGGCCATAAAGCCTTCCAGTAGGCATCAAGGGTGCCCAATATTGCCTTGACAGCATTCGGTGATTTGTTTCGTGAGGTTTCGGCATCAGGATTCGCGGACTGCCGTAACCGCCGCCAAACCGCCGCAGGCGCCGATGAGAGACTCTCCAGCGCTCTCATTGACTGCTTGAACTGCAGCACATCTATTATACTGAGTGCTGGCAAACACAGAAGTTAGGAAGCAGCATAACAGCTGGCTCAGTGAAAATGTCAGACTGCCTTTTGTGGTTGCCGCCGGCCTGCTGGCAGCTCGGCAAAGGCGTGGTAAATGAATCTATTAATATATGCCATGGCAACTGTTCTGGTCCACAATTGCGGCGCCAGAGGCGGTCAACGTTGGTGAGGACTGACCGAGTCTTGTTGTGTGCAAAGGAACGTCGGCTGCGTTGGTGGACGCTAGGTCGACCGACGTCAACGGAGCGTCCGCACATGTCAGCACAATTTGGCTGACCTGACGTCGGCGAGCTTCGCCGAAGGGGATCCACGGAGGTCCACGGATGTCAACGAATGTCAACAGACTTCGTTGACAGGGGTCCGGAATGCAGTGATTGGGTTTTCGAGATTTTTCGCAGCAGTAGAGTCGTTTTTATCCACGAATGCATCATACTGTAGCAATCTGTATGACTGAAACGCAAAACCGGCCGTTACACCTGAAACGGCGTGGGAACCTGCCTTTTATAGTAATTTTCTTGCCATCACTTACCATAAAAGGCAGATTTGTAAGCAGAAACGGCCCTCCGTTACGCGTTACGTTTCAGTCATACAGATCGCTACGGTATAGCGAGCTCGAATCACGCAAAACGGTGTTCGGCAACGTCGGCTGCTCGGCGAGCACGCTGATATATCCGCCCAAGGGATGCCTCTTGATCAGAACCACCACCATCAGCTACACCACCGTTTTGTCAGCGACCTGGGACCCAGGTCGGAGGCTGTGACGTTAGTCCGGCCATCAAGCCGACCTCAAACCGACCAAAATGAGCCAACGTCGATTCGACGTCGATGAACCCCACCCCAAATCGACGTCCTTACTTGACCTTGGATCAACGTCTTTGTCCGGATTAGGCCAAAAAAAAAAATCTCCTAAATTTGATGCAGTATGGACACACAGGACACCGTGGTTTTTATAATTAATTGAAAATATAATACAGAACGTAAACAGTGTGTATACAAGAGTGTGCTGAGGACAGGGGGAGCTATTATGAAGGGAGAAATATGGATAATCCCCAATTGACATAGGTAGCGACGTAGAAGAGGCTTCAAGAGCCCAAGCTGTGAACAGAGTGTATGGAAAACTTGAAGCCAGCGCGCAACGCACCTGTGACGTGGCGGCACGCACAATTCCAGCAGTAGGAGGGTGCGGCAGAGTGCAGGGAAGAGTGTCTTTTGGGCCAAGGTTGTTGGGATTGAAAATGGGTGCTGGCGGAGCAGAGAAGACAAGGCAGCGACTCGGAGCACTACAAAGTTTTGGCCTTGTTTGGTTCCAGCTGCATAGTTAGGGACTTAGAGATTTTCGTTGATAATGATCGGCGGCGCAGAAGGCTGGCCTGGGGAAGGACGTGGGCAGGGCCTGGGGCCGACGTCGTTTCGACGTCGACAGAAATTTGCTGATCCCACATCACATCCGGTCACAAATGATGTTGCGTGGACGCCGGAAGCACAGAAATATTCCCACCCACATTTCGACATCACTTTTGACAAAATTTCGACCTTTGAGTCTCGATATCAATTCAAGGTAGATTTCACCCTATTTTTTCATTGATTCAGGGCCTATTTTTCGTTGGCTCATTTGCATCAAATAGACCCAGCTCCCCAAAACGGTGGTGTAGCGCGGCAAGGGAGCCCCGCTCCCATTGTCGGCGTTATACGCCCGTGCCCCCCGGACACCACTGTCAGCTCGGACTCCGACGAAGGCTCGCCGACGCCGGAGGTCACTAAGTCCCCCAACACCCGCCGCGTCGTACAGTGTAGAAAGATCCAGCCAGGCCAGCCCGAACTGGAGCCTCTCCGCTACGACGCCGTCACTGACTCTGACATGCCCGCCTCGACGGCTCCGGCACGAATCCCCTCCTTGCCGCCCTCGAGTCACTTTTGGCTCGGGCTGTGGCGACGACGACTGCACTCCAGCGCTGGAGGGTGAGAGGGTTCCCCCCCCCACCATTCAGACCCTTGTCCGCACTTTGTGCGCACGAGCGAGCCTGTCGCCCCCCCACGTCGACACCGACCTTTGCCAGCGTGGCAGCTGCTGCACCGCTTACGACGCCTGTTGATTCGCGATCGACTACACCGCCCCCGCGTACCGCGCATCACAGTATTCGGACCGAGCCCCCATCACCGCGGGATTTGCCTTCCGCTCCGCTTCACACCGCCAATCCCCCTTTCAAGAAACGTTCGCCCCGCCGGCGCGCACGTCAGCGCTCGCCACATCGCGCCATTTACCGGTGGCTTGGTGCACCCCATCTCTCTGCGGAACGTCCCCCGGAGGTCGACATTGTCAGAGTCCTGGAGCGCTCGGTCTCCGACGGAAACACTGCATCATGCATACAGGGTGTGTCATGGACCCCGGCAGGACACTTGGCTATCTACACCCGGGCACCTTTCTGGGCAACACAGCTCGCTCCCTTTTTCCCCCGCTTTGACGACGCGTTCAAGGGAAATTTCAGAAGCTTTGGTGGCTTTGGGGAGAAGCGCATCCTGGATGTTGACACCCCGTGGATCTGGGGGATAATGGACAGCGAAGGCCCGGAGATTTAGATGGAGCTCACTTCCCAGGGCTACGACAAGGAGGCTTAGCACAATTATGTGCCCCTGCGGCATTTCCGCTTCCCGCCCGTCCTGCACGGTGCCGCAAAGTTTAGGTTAATGTTACATCCCTACGACAGCCCCAAATCTACCTTCACTATGCTCGCTGTGGCATTACTGCGCAATTTCGTTCAATTCGGCGGTCACGCGTCACGCCCATTTTTTTTTATTGCGGCAATAATTTTTTCTCGATTTGTCGGAATTCTTTTGGATTTTAATTGTACTAAAATTTCAGGATTGGTGCCGAATTGATTGAAATTGCGCAGTATCTCGGCGGTAGATTTTTGCGATGATTCAAGCCACAGCGCGGGAGAATTGAATTTGAGAGCAAAGCTTTGCAGAAAGGAAGACAATATTTGAGGCCGAAGTTGAAGGATGACTGGTACAACAAGCAAGGAAGATTATATCCAAGGGCCAGTTTCGAGCAGGATCATGGGAGTACGCGTTTTCTTTTCCGGAGAGACTGGAAACGCCGAGGAAAACTGAGGAAGTTGCCGCCCGCAGCTTAGACGAACTGTTGTGCAAAAAGGCTGCTGCGGCGGCGGTAGGGTCGCAAGACATCGCGCTTTTCGGGGGGGCAGTTGGGAAAGTTGCGAGTGGAAGAAGGGAAGCGAAGGAAGCGAGCAAGAAGCCATGTCGTGTTTGCACATATGTAGCAGAAGGGTCCGATCATGCGGGTTGAACGGCCGAAGCTCGTTTCGGCAGAATTTGACGGTTCAAGGTGTCAAGATGATGTCGGGGTGGAAAATAACACTACCTGTGGCAAAAAAAAACAGCGCAAAAATCGACAGAAGGCTTCAAAAACAGCGCTGCATTCCAGCCCTTTCAAGTGTTGTGATTCGCTCCACCTTATGGCTACTGTCATCAATTTTGCAAACCGCTGTAATCAACTCCTCCACCATTGAGACCTGATTCTTGAAATCATCTTGGTGGCTCAATAATGATGCCATGCAGCAGTTCTTGTTCTCAATAGGGCACACAGGTTTGCACTTTGCAATCATCCCCTTCACATTGAATCCTCGTTCTTGTAAAACAGTGGTCAGGATGCACTACTGATCAACAGGCAGCTATATGTGGCCCCGGAATGCAAGAAAACGGGCCGGACTTTGTTGCTTCTTCGAAGCTGAACCAGGTGACAACGTGACAGTAACACATGTGACACAAAATTCACAGGCTAATTATGAAGGAACCACTCGTTGAAATTTTTTGAAAAAACCAGCATCATACTCAGTTCATTGAAAGGAGTCTATAGGAATATTTTCGTGATTTTACCATAGGTTTTGGGGTACGGCCATTGTTTTGGAGGTTCATCACTATAAATACCCCTTTATCTCAGGAACGGCTCGTGGGATCGGGCTATGGTGCGGGTCACCTAGCTGCCGCTACTTGATGCCCGAAATTTGATGGGAAATCGACGGCTCAAATTTAATCGGATTTCTTATTCCTCTACCCAAAGTGCTCCTTTTCAAGGTAGAAGAAGAATGGCTAGAGGGATTTCTATTGAAGTCAAAACTGAGTGAGTAAAAAAAAAGTTGACCACCGATTTGGCCACATTCCCGTAATATATTCTAAAAACTTCCGTTTAAGCTCCAAGTAGGCTTAAAATGTCGTTAAATACAGACTGGATCTACTGGTCGAACTGCCGCGCAAGTGTCCGACTGCGAGGAATCCGAGTTGTCGATAATTTTTGCCGCTGTTCTACCGGCACGAGCGCGAGCAGCAGAGAGCTTCTTTCTCCCAACAGGCATTGAAGATGCTCCAAGATGCTGTTTATCAGATTTGTCGGGTGTGATGCGGTGCGTCCTGCACTCACTTTTATCCGACTCGAAACGACGTCTTGAGCGCGTCTGACAAGAATCTTTCATGTTGTGCGCGTGATCGTTCCGGATCAAGGACTCCTTTTGGCTAAGCGCACTGTTCGAGCCCTGGTAAGCTGAGGTGCGAGTTGCGGAAGTGTTTTTCTGCTAAAAGTTGAATAATTTCTACTGTAAAATACGGATCTCAACGACCTTTTTTTTTTTTTTTTCTCCGGCTGATTTGGCCACTAATTTTGGGTAGCGGCAGCTAGGTGGCCCGCACCATAAAAATAAATTCAGAAGGACCTCCATTAGGTCTACTTTGCATCCCGATCATTTCCGGGGACTTACTATAACCTTCATCAAAGTAGATGCCTTTGACTGTCCCCCACCGTACGCCGTTAATGACAGGAAGAATGGAAGTAGATCCCCGCCGAATCCACGTCTCTGGAGTGGGTTTGATGAAGACTGAAAAAGGGAATGATTCCTGATGCCGTCCTCTGCGTCGGCGGAATCCGGCCTTGAGCAACCGTGAGTATGTGAATGGTCGTCCCGCCGGACGGCGGCGGTAGTCAGGGTACGTGGGAAATAGAATGGCAAGTCATATATGCCGGCGATCTGGAGAAACGCTTTCACATTTCCTTTTGCGATTCGAATATTGGAAAGAATTGGGTCGTCAGGATCATTCAATATGATGAGATTGGCCATGAAGAGATTCCAAAGGATAGGGGTTGCTGGAGCACCCCAATAAATGTTTTGAACTCGGCAGAATCTCGGTCCCCGTGCCTGACATAGTATTCCATTCGTTCGTAGCATGCGCGGCCAAACAAAAATCACCCCTCCCATTCCCATACTTACGTGCCAATGTGTGTTTTTGTACGGCATACGACATGGACATACCCGAGTGATGTTCCCACGGCGAGACCATCAGAACAAACATCAGACCAAATACCTCACGTGTGGGAAAAGCCAAGGGGCATCCACCTTAAAATTTTCCATACAGGGTCGGAAAAGTGCGATAAGACCCTCCCCCCCCTCCCCCGCTCTAGCCGAGCACCGCCACAGCCCTAATCGGGTGATGATGGCCCACGCTATCCAGGTCCCCACGACTTTTCAGCTTAATCGGGTAATGATGGCTCACGCTGTCCAAGTCCCCCAACTTTTTTTGCCCGCGGGCATCAATCAGGTCGGCAGACTTCTGCCAAAGGCATAGAGAGGCATAGCCGGTCCCGCACCAGTTCTGGGAGTCCTGTCTGGCTCAAAATTTCGCACAAAGCACCCGAAAAAACAAAAACCCATTTTTTTTTATGTGTGCAAACACATTTTTGAAATGTTTGGAAACTTTGTCCGAAAAGTTAAATAAGAGGTCCCAGCCCCCCACCCCCCTGGGGCTGTGTCTCGGCATCTTCCGGTGGCTGCCCCTTGGGAAAAGCGGATCCGAAAATTGGACCAGCTTATCAATTGGGGTCGCAAGCTCCCCCAATCATGTGTGGTGGTCGGTAGAGGGAAATGGATTTGTTGCATCGACAGCTATTTGCCAACCCTACTTATACTTTGTGTCGGTAGACCCCCGAAAAACCTCAGACAACTAGAAGAACTCTCGCAACGGTCCCAAAAAGGCAATGGGCTTGTGGGCGCTTTTCTGGCAGCCCCAAACATTCCACAAATTTTGTGAGGCTCTTGAATCCGACGGCTGAATTGTCGGAGGACTGTCAGGGGATTTCACAAAATTTAACCCAGGAGAACTCTCGTAACGGTCTCAAAAAGGCAAAGGGCTTGTGGGCGCTTTTCTAGCAGCCCCAAACATTCCACAAATTTTGGGAGGCTCTTGGCCTAGGGGCTGTTCAACTTCACTCCTAGCATAAGGTACAGTTCAAAGTTGCTGGCACCGAGTTGGAAGCAGAAAAAAGTTGTGATCAAATTCACACACTGACTTCAACTTAACCAATTTCAACGAGCTGCCAGTATGGAAAGACTCATGGCCCAGAGGGGACACAGGGAACGCGCGGTGCGTGCCAGCCCTTATATCACAGCGCTGACAAACAAAAGAGTTCCAGTCCTCGTTTTCGTCTTTGAGCACTCTGACCTCAATTGAATCCTCCGAATCCCAGGATGCTGAAGCATCTCGTCTCGCCTTCCAGGCAGCAATTTCTGGCAACGGGCCGTTAATTGTCATAATAAATTGGGTCGATGAGGAGCCCTGTCCCCCGTTCAATTTTGTGCCCTCAGACAAAGTCGTCCTGGGAGAAGGGGTCAGAGTCTCCTGCTCCACCTCAATATCAGGGTGCAGGTGCGTTGATGCATGCGGGGGCAAAAACTCAAATTGCCCCTGCGTCAACCGCCAGGCGAGTCACTTTCAAAAATCTGGTGTTGCATACCGGGTAGACGGCCGCCTCCGATCGGACCGTTTCGACGACGCCATCTATGAATGCAGTAGCCACTGCCGATGCAATCATGAAGCGTGTCGCAATATGGTGAGGACCACCTGAACTCTTCCGAGGCTGGGAACCCTCACGCGGGACTTTCACAGGTTGTGGGTGTTGGCCGGAAGTGTCAAATCAGCCTTCAAAAGACCGCCGATAGAGGCTGGGGTACGCTTTCTGCAGCCCGCCAACCGGTTCCCATTTGTCTTACTGTCTCAGGGATTTTTGCGGCCAAGACGATTGAACCGGGAACCTTCATCGGTGCTTACACCGGGGTGCTTTTTAAAAGGGCCGACGAGTCAAAATTAAGCAAGTACGATCGTTAATCTTTCTTCCTCGCTTAGGCTAATTTGGGGAAGCGATTACACATTCGAGCTTGACTTCCCAAACATCCCACCCACCTCTGAGCGCTATGCCGTAGATGGGGCTAATCGCGGGAATGTCAGGGCGTTCACCTAAGGAAATTATTCGTCGCTAATACCTGTACTCGATCACTCAGTTTACCCGGTACATCGTGAGCGTGAACTCGCTTCTCCTGGTGCATTTAGTTAATCTCGACTCAAATGTAGAATCACTCGTGCGCACCTAATCGTCAGGTAAACGCTCATTATATTAGCGGGCAAGATGTTGGCCGGCCTGGAATCGCAATATTCTCTTGTAAGAGGATAGCGGCAAAAGAAGAACTGACAATTTGCTATCACAACCCCGTACGTAGTCCCACCCTCTCAGATATAACCTTCGTCATGGACATCATTCTAGCCGGGAAAGGGCGGCGAGGGTGCTGATGTTACCCCCGACAATGCCTGCCGGTGCAAAGCAAGACACTGCCATGGTAGACGCAGCCATCCACACCGTCAATTTGGAGCTGTCTGACGTTCTGCAGGTTTTATTTTTGTGACTGGGGAGGTAACGGCCGTTGACTCTCTGCCGATAACCGCACTCAATTCAGGGATTAGAACGGACGTCCCAAGGGTACTAAAAATAAAAAGACTCCAGCAACCCCTGCTAGTGAGTCGGAGCCTACCCCACAGAAGCGTAGTCGTTCCAAGGTATAACCTCCGTGTCTCCGTTGTCACACGTCATCTCCTAACCCGCTATCTTGCTAGGCAAATAATCAAGATGACAGGCGCATCCCAAAGCGGAGGCGCGTCAGTATCCCATAAAAGGTTGGCGGGGAGCTCGAAATTGAAATTGATGGGCAAAAAAGTTAAATTCGATAACTATTCCCCAGGTTTGAGATTGACCCCAAGCACGTGAATTTAATCTTTCTGTGTGGGCATAACATGCAGTGGGAAAAGCAGCGCTAGACGAATTTAAGCTTTCTGTTGTGCGCATATACGGGAAGGCGGCCAATAGAGCGCGAATAATCTGAAGTCGAAGGCTGGAAATCAAGCGAGTCTGTACCATGTAGGATCAGGTCGACCTGGTAGTATGGATATCGGTAGCTAGAGCAGTCACAAGTGGGTCAAGAGTACGATGCAAACATTGAACCAAGAGATCCGAGTGGAGTGCTGAGTCCACAATGCCAAGCCAGAAAATTACGACAACAGCAATCTTGCTATAAGTTGTCGCAGCTAAGGTCTGTCAGGCCGGTAATTGGGTAGGATAAGACCGGGCGGCCGAATGGATTCTGTACTTATATTTCCGGCAGTGCTCACAACCGAAAATAAGAATGATAATGCGAGGGAGTACCCTGACTCCATATGAGCAATTTTCAACAAAAATCTTTTCAGTTGAGGGAATTCTTTCTGAAGTGAAGGATGGAGAAGATATCGGCGGAACAGATAGAACCGTAGTGCCACAGGCGATTGAGTCATGATCAAATGGAATGGTCGGTGTGTTGAGCCGAAGCAATGGCTCAATGGCCTGAATGAATTTGGAATGAATTGTATCTGTGTGATAGTCTGGACTGCTAGTGGATTCGACTTGAGGGACAAAATCCGGATTAATGGGAATATGGGTTAGATGGCGAAATAGCGACGTAAAGCGAAATTTAGTGAGAACAATGAAAGCCGATATCAAGGAGGGCAAGAGAAGGATGTGAGGCGATTGGAATGTAATGTGTGTTGCAAAAGGGCAATCACCAACAGGGTGTTCTTCCAAATTATCAACTATGGCCTCCTTGTCGAGATCCTTGTTTGTTCCCATGGTTTGATACGTGTATGTGCCAAGCACTGTGTCGCCCTGTACGGGGAGTTCGAACCCGGTTTCAACACAGCTGCTACATGCGGCGTTGCCTCATCTTCGGCCATTTTCTTATATTTTGGGTCGTTCTACAATCTCCGCCTATTTTATCCCCCTCAACTGTGAGCTCAGTATATTTTCCAAAGATTTAATTGCACTTTCGGTAAGCTTCAACCAAATCACTACGTTCCCTGGCCTCGTAGACGCAGTTCGTCTACATGTGTCTACTATGTGTGTCCGTTGGTCTACCCTAGTAGGCACACTGTGCCTACCACAAAAAAACCAAACTGTGTCTACATGTGTTGACCCCTTTGCCTACGCTTGGTCTACCTCCCTACCCCTCACGTACCAGTACGGTACCACCGTCCTGGGCCACTTACGCTTGCCGGTTACGACCAACGGCCTTGGGATCCTTGCCTCCGCCTCCAACCCAGCCCGACATCCACGAGGGAAAAAATCCTCGGGATGCAAACGGCACAGGTTCATTTCTCGAGGTCAATTGCAAGTCGCGAACTTCAACAACTCCAAAAAGCTCCCCCCAGATCCCGGTTCCGAGCGAAATCGAGAGTCCGTGTATAAACAGGGTTTGGTTCAGAGGTTCACCGTCAATGGGGACCGGTCCCGAGGCTTTCGTGGCCGCGAAGCCTGATCTTGTCCACCGATATCGGTTATCAGCAGTAGACCGAAATAAGATCTGGAACGTGGTCTCTTCTATGATCCCGTGAAACGAAGCTATGCCCCATGATCGCGACTTTTCGACTCCCGTGACAAGGCATAGAGCGCCATTGGTAAGTCCACGTCCTCGCGGGCCGTTGACATACCGGTACCAGCTTTTCGCATGTTCCGCTGCATATTGTCGCATGGGTTCGATGTTTTCGAGTTTTTGAAGGTGTGATCCGTGGGGGAGTGCCAGCACCGCGCCCCGGGGGGAATTGCAGTTGAACTCGAAATCCGACCCTGGGAATTTGCTACCCCCGATCGGCAGGTAAGCATGTGCTCGGACATCGACCATACACATACCCGGAGGAAGGACACTGCTGGACAGAATGAGTCGAAACATAATGTCCTGGGTCGAAATCCAGGTGGAATACATCGCTTGAAACGTAACGCTTCAGCGGGGAAAACCCTTCTGGAACGCGGCTCGCGTGCACGGGATCGTCCGCATCCAAGTAAATGTTGAAGAAGAAATCGAATTCTCCTTCTGGCGTGATGCGGCCGACATCTCCAATGGCGACACCTTCCCTCCGGTACGCCGCAGGAAGATTTACGGGAGGTCCAGGTACGTAGAGAGGATGTCCGCGATGCTGACGCATCAACTGGCGGCAATAACTTTCGCTGGGGGTGTCAAAAGCGTCGAACGCATTCCACTCTTGACTCTGGATGTTGGGTAGGTTGTCTGTGTCTGTTTTCTTTTTTGATAGGAACATTGTGCCTGAAATCAAGCTCAACGCCACAACGGACTTCAACTCCAACTCACCGCCTTCTTCTTCTATCACGAGGCATTGATTACATATTTGCCGTAACAAATCGAAGTTGGTTAACACCGTGGATGCCTCATTATCCTTAGAGCGGTGAGATAGAGAATATGCACGATAATCCTGAGACATACAGATCGCAGAATATCACGCCAGGCATCGTCGTGGCTCATTACAACCGTCGCGTTGGGAAACTGAACGGAATTAATGTTCGCCACAAACATACGAGTTTCGGGAATACCTTTGTGAGAAGGTACTCATTTATCACTTGTGATGGGTGGAAAACCTGGGTACTTTAGTAACTTGTCGTAAACCTCGATCAATTTAAAGAACGTACCGGCGACGCTGGAGGAAATTCACACACTGCCACGTCGTTCGGATTTTTGCTCCCCCCTGCACCCTGTTTTTCTTGTTGTCCTCTACCCCCAAGTAATCCCAGCAACCACGAGGATAAAATTCCTTGGGATGCAGACGGTACAAATTCCCTGCTGGTGTGTCCCAAATGGGAATCCACAATTTGGCAAACTTCAATGCCCTTGACAAGCCTCCCCCAGATCCCGGTTCCGAGCGAAATTGACAGTCCGTGTACGAACACGGTTTGGTTGAGAGGTTCGTCCCGAATGGTGACAGATCCCCAGGCCTTCGTGGTTGCAGGACCAGACAATGCCCAATGGTATGCGTCCCGAATAGCCGGCGTAAATGAGAGCGGGAATTCTGTCTGCATTGTCACATGCTGGAACCCCGCAATACCCCACGATCGCGACTTTTCGACGCCAGTGATAAGATATAAAGCACCGTTTGCAAGCCCACATTCTCTGTCGTCATTGAGATACTTGTACCATCTTTCAGCATTGTTCGCTGCGTATCGTCGCATGCGCTCGATCCTTCCCAGCTTTTTGAAGTGCGAGCCATGCGGAAGTGCCAACACCGCTCCCTGCGGGGCTTTGCAGTGGAATACATACTCCACTCCCGGCAATTCGCTACCAAGGGGCAGGTAAGGACCCGCTTGGGGATCCAAAGAGAGACGTACTTCGATGAAGGTTGGATATCCTGTTTCTGGACAGAGGGGCTGGAAACATGATTTCCCGCAGGGAATTCCAAAGAAAGCATGTCTCTCGAACCGTACGGCTCCAATGGGGAAAAGCCGTCGGGAACGTTGCCCACGTTTATCGGATGGTTTGGCGGCAGGTAAATGTTGAAGAAGAACTCGAGTATTCCTTCCGGTGTAAGCCTGCAAACGTCGCCGATTGCGACGCCTATCCTCTGGTACTCTGGAGGGAGATTCGGTTGAGGCCCAGGCACGTAGAGAGGAAATCCGCGGCCTCGACGTAGCAACTGGCTGGAATAGCAACCGCTGTCAGTGTACATGGCGGTGTCCCCTCCCGCCGCGTTTTCAGCAGACATCTGACGGGAATCGTCGAAACATTGAAACCAGAAGATGAAACCATCGGTAGTCCTCACCTCAGTTTGTTCCCCGGGCACTGATCGGGAATCGGTGAGAGCGATTTAACGCCTTGAAACAACGCCTTACCCATCGGTGGCGGCGTCAAATGATGTATATTCATATGACCCTGGTTCACACTGCTGTTGTTGAGGAAGGGCTTTAGGAAAAGGAACGGGGGACGTCACCAACATACATATTGTTTGTCAGGTTTTGGGCTCTGTTGATGTTCATAGTGGCACCCTCTCCTATACCCGCCGCGCCACCCGTTATGCCTCCCACTCCACCTACTCCTCCTGTGCCTCCTGGGGACACGAAATCATGATGTTGACGTCTCAGTAAACTTCCTTACACACCATAAAGGTTGGCGATGACGGTTAGGGATTCTTTGTCCTCGCCAGACATGGTCAAAATGGATCGTTACAACACCGATCTTCTGTAGGTGGAACACTATGGATGTGAGCCACAAGTGAAGATTAGACACCAGAAAGAGCCGCTCACAGAAAAGACGAGGAGGATGTATTCCTGTGCCGTGGACGTGGAGGTGGAAGACAAGAGTGAGCGCCTCGTGGAGGACAGCATGCACTTTCGCACGATGAATGCCCGAGAACCAAGGAGTCGGAACCTTCCGGGCCGGCGACTACGAATAAGCCGGCATGTCATAAGAATTGGTCATTCCAAGGGGTCAAATTAGCCGGAATCGCGCCCAATGCCAAAGCCTTCCAAGCCAAGAAAAAAAGGGTCTGATTCGTTCAGCGCATGGAATGGCGGGCGGGGTTGCATGACCTGGAGGTTTGATCCCAAAAATCCCGAAATCGTCGATTTTTGTCCGAACCTTTTTTTCTTTCCCACGCTTTCTGAGACTGCAGAAATCGCGTTTTCCAGCGGGCGGTCACTTTTTTTTTTTTTTGGGTCCAAAAATTTCCTCAATTTTTGTCCGAACCGCCGGATCAAACCTCCAAAGGGATTGTCAGAGGTCCTGGGGTTGCCCGGGAAGTGAGTGCTTGTGCAACGTGGAGTCTCACGTCACGCAAAGTTGACAGCGACTCGGAAGTAATGGAGAACTGCATTTCGGTACGTAAACCGGGATTTATACAAAAGGGGCAATCGGCTAACCACGGCTGTCCGTCTACATTTATCTCCGCCCCTTGCACTATGTCCCTCCTTGGTACGCTACGCCGCTTCTCTTTTCCACGCCCGCATCCACCCCATCGCGTTGTCGCCCGCAATGCCGCTTTTCTCGCCGCTCGCAATGCCTCACACCACTGTCGTCCCCTTCCTTCATCCACGGCCGCCGCTTCTATCGCTCTTCTGTCGCGCCTCTGACAAAGAGTAGTACTGCAGGACAAAAATTGAGCCACAGGTGAAAGGAACAAGTGAGCGACGGACACGTCCAGGCTACGTTCAGGACGCCAAAATACAGTCAAATCAATGAAAAACATGAATTAAACAATACTTCTTCGATGTAGCGTGAGGCTGGTTGAAGGCAAGGCGATGCAACAGCAATCTGGGTGATGGCGGTGGTCGCGCGACGGCTACGGCCAGGCTGCGAGACTTGTGGCATATTCCTCTGCGCATGACTTGGGCTTCCAATTGTTGGTTGGGATGCACAGCCATTACCACTTGAAGTTGACTTGATGAGCGAAACAATCGCGTCACAGTCAAGTCACGGTGATGTCATGAAATTAGACTGGTAACCGATCTGTCTATGGAGCAAGCTGTCGATAGACAGGCCGGTCGATTAACCGTTCTTTAAGCAAATGGCTCCTCGGCTGTGCTATTCTGCGCTGTCAGATTTCTGTCATTCTAACAAGCCTGCGGTCGCAGACCCGAGGATTCTCCACGCATAAAAGGGACCGATTCTCCATCTTTTCTGGTGACAATCCCCCCCTAGCTCCGCCTGTCCTCTGTTCCTGCAGTCCTTCAGAATTACTTGGCTACTGTTGGGGTTTTATTACTTGGACTACAGTGGTGCCTGCTTCAAGTTTTGGGGTCTATTCTGCCACTGCTGTCTTGCCTGCCTGTTACTTGCGCTAGAAACGAATCCTTGATTTCTGTGTTGCCCGATATTGCTTTGAATGTGTTCGCATCAAGCCACCCCAATAATAAAGTTCCAGATCTAGAGGAATATTTTCCGCTCATTAATTAACCGTTCTTTAAGATTTTGCTCATTCGGCGGTGCAATTGCTCCATATGTCCTTTCTCTTTCCGGTTTTCCTCTGCTCTTGCTCTTACATTGACCCCTTCTAGCCTCAGGTTTCTGTACTTCGTCACCACTGTCTTTTCATTTGCAGCAGAACAGCTGCCCTGTGCTCAGCCTCTTCCTGAAAGGACGCAGTTGCTGCCGCCTATGGCGCAGCTCCATTTGATTCTTTTATGATACCGGTGGGCACGTAGTCTGGCCGACTGTGCAATTATTATTAACCATTCTTTAACGATTCGCTTTCATCGGGCGATGCAATTGCTGGATGTATCCCCTTTGCCTTTCCCTCTCTGCTCGTCCGGCAGAACCTGCTCTCCTGTCCCATTTGGATACCTATGGGATTCGAGCAGAATTACTCAGGTGACCATATTCAACTCCATTCAGCAGACCCGCAGCGGATTTCTTACCGCGCCGCTCGATCTTTCTCACTGTGGCTGGATCACCGCAGCGTAGATAAAAGGAGTGCGAGCGGGCCAAATTTAACCTTATCTGTCAGGAGGCGGTCGTGTTGTAGTGCGCGATTGATAGCTCTCAACCATTGGTTGTGAATTTCTATGTCATTAACTGTCCTATCCGGAGTCAAAATAACTCGGTTTGTGCGCAGATTCCATATTACCAGTATAGCAAATAGCCTTCCCTTTGCCGGTATAATGGACCCTCTGACTGACTTGAATCTGACCAGGTTACACCCTAAAATCAATCCCCAGTTTGGCATAGGCCACGGACTATATTTCATTGTCCAGAGTTGTTGTGTCAAATTTCATATTAATTGTTGGCCTTGTGTGTTACATTCCAAAGCAATGTGTTCAAGTGTTTCAGGAACTTGACATTTATGACATCTTCCCCGGATCTCCAAAGTATTGATGTGGGACCAGAAATCACCCACTCTGAATGTATTGTATATACACTTCCAGTAGAATTCTCGAGTTAGTCGCTGGAGTGTAGCAGACCGTATTGATTGCCAGATTGTGTGATCAGAGGGTGTGTACTTCGAAATCTCTTGAACTGAACAACGGATGCAATCTAGATTTGTGAAAGTGAATTTACGTATGGGCTTGGGTTGCAGCTTCCGAATAATCTTATTGAAATACCTCTGTGATCCTTGTGATAAGAGCACTCCAGGGGATTCAAACATGAGGTCAATTTGCGTGTCAATTTCAACTGCTTTAGTAGGAATAGCTGCTAGAAATGAGGCTTGGTTGTCTACAACTTTCTTGAATTGAATCCTGGCCACCCTCTCATTCAGCGCTGCAAAAACAGCTTTCAGAAGATGGTATTTTGGATCAACTAAGTCGTTTTCAAAGTGGTTTCTTTCTTTGATTAGTACCCGCAACAAGAAGTTTGAGAATGAGCAAACGAGGAGCGGGACCATTTTCTGAGTATTTTGGAGGATAAAAAGCAGCCCTCCCAATAGTGCTGATGAAGAGTTTAAAGGTATTTCCGGGTGGTCGAAAGTTAATGAGAGTATCTCATGTCTGTGGTCTTCATCTTTCACCGTATCAATTGCCACTTCAAGAAGTGGGTCAAACTCACCAGGACGGAGGATGCGTGTTTTAAAAAGACGGTCACAAGGCTTGGTTGCAATCCAGACATTTTGTATCTTCTTGCTGGAATATTGTCCAGTGATTCTTCGAAAGCAAAGATGCGAAAACCAGTTGTTATATCCTCAAGAGCAAAGTTTGGGTCAAAGACCAGTACTTGATTAGTTTGTATTGGTTTCTCATTCCATTGTCGCTCCTCATCTGTCAGAGTGAGTTCTTCGCATAAATCTAGGTTAGGCATTGTTGGGTTCCATTCGGGTTGAATGCTGTCTATCAGCATTTTCGCAGTCTCAATGCATTGGCCTGGATGCACACAACCGAACACTGTTCGATCTTGATAACATAATGAGCAGCCACAATTTCTACGGCCAATTCACGATGGGTTCACTTGATGTGGTTTTCTTGCGACCACAGTGCAGCGACTGGCAATGTTAAGGGTGTCATGCACTGATCGTACTTTATGGTTCAATTTAAGACATGTTGCTGCATCCCGACGACAGGCCAGCTTATATAGATCCTTGTCCATCACTGGGTGCTTCCAAATAGGCATTTGCAACTTCACCTGATTACTGACCGATAACCCAGTTATATTTCCGGGCTGTTAGTATCATCCGCTTGATTTCCTTTGGCAATGGAGTTTTTTGGGAGATTGGTATGTGTATATCTTGTAAGACATTCAAAACTTGGCCTGGGCGAAGATTGAGATAGCTTGTCTCCAAGAATTTTTCTAATATATAATCAACGAAATAGCACCAGAGAGCTCGTTTAGGTGCCTGGGTAAGGTATTCCACAAGTCAATTGCTTCATTTCTGGCCGGTATATCCTAGATTTGTTTTCCACCCTCAGATATGTCCTGAGTCATTGTTTCATGCGCAACTCTGGCCGTTTTGCCGTCCCAAAAAAAGATGTGTTCAGCCCTTATCGGTGTGTCCTCAGTGTCTTTCGGCACTCCCTGTACTCTGGTCGAGTATTGGGTTCTGCCCCCAATTACCATACTTATGATATGCCGTTTTCCTTCCAGTGTAGGAGCTTATGATTTCCACCTCTCGAGGTCTGCTGTGATTTTTTCTAGAACTGCAGGCCATGGTGTAGTATATGTAACATGATTCCCGATCCATGCTCCCAGCATTCGACAAGTCTGTCCATCTGGGATTATCTTGACATTTTCATCGATTTCTCCAATCCGCATTTTATTGTTAATCCTCCTTTCTTGTAGTACCATCGTTCGAAAGGTCACCCGTCCAAACGGTAATAGTACAGTTTTGTGGTCGTTGAATTTTGCAGTTGAGGCAGCACACCATAGGCGAAGGATTTCCCAAAGTGTTTCCAATGAATTTTGAGACGAAAGGTATATAGTTGTATCGTCTGCAAAATGCCAGATTATTAAGTCTTGATTTGTTCCAGGAACCTTGACTCCTTTGAGCCCAGGATTTCTTATCAAACAGGCCAACGGTTCGATGGCCAGGTTAAAAAGCAAGCACGAGAGAGGGTCTCCTTGCCTCACACCACGAGTCACAATGAAAGGGTCGCTAACCTCTCCATTTATTATTACAACTGTTTCAGCATCTGAATAAAAGCTTCTAATAGTGTTGCAAAATTTGGATGGAAAACCCATATGTTGGAGAACTCGAAGCAAGCACTCATGATTTATTCGGTCATAGGCCTTTTCCTGATCCAGGGCCACTATTAATCCATCCTCTTCTGCGGCTTCAGCATAATTGAGGAGGAATTTTGCTAGCTTGACTTGATCCTCTATCTTCCTTCCTTTCATAAAACCGGCTTGATCAGGATGGACAAGGGATGGGGCGACAATTATCAAACGGAGGGAATAAGTTTTGGTCATTAACTTGTAATCACAACAAGCGGTTGCCAGCCCGCTTCGCGGGCTGGCATCCCCTTTATGAACGCGAAAATAGAATATGTAGTTGGTTCTCGAAATACCATTACAATAAAAGTTCATTCCAAACAATGTTAGTAGTGCATGCGGATGAATCGCCTTCGTACTTCAGGATTAAAACATTTTCTGCATCAGGAACACGTGTCATTGCGGAGTATAACTGTCCGTGCGAGAACACTGGTCGTCTGAGATCGAGCCCAAGCCTTTGAACTGTCAAGCCCTGACAGCCATTGAAGGTAGTGGCATAGTACAGAGCGAGGGGGACCTGTTTTCGGTGGACGGTAAAATTGAATCCCTGAGGCTGAAAATGGAAATCAATTCGTGGAAGGTGCAGTCGGATCTGGCACAACATTCAGCAGGTTAGTTAGTTGGAAGAACGTACGGGGTCAACCATTTTGCCAGCTACGACGGCGGAGATCGTCTCGATCTCAACGGTGTATCGCAGTAAATTGCGGACAATCACCCGGGTATTTTTTGTAAGACCTCGAGATACATCAAAATTCCGGGTGAGTCTGCATATGGCGCCAATCTTGAGCTTTAATTCGTGTGGTGGGATTCCGGGCTCTTCTAAAGAGTTCAAGAATTCTGGATCAGCCAGAACGGCCTCATTGGTGCCTTCAGCATCGCCTTCAATGGAGTCGCTGCTGTGATAACGGTGGATGTCACCGGGAACGTTGTGGAGAATGGTTGCATTGAAATTTTTCAAAGACGTTGAAAGGACTCAGAATAGCTCGGGAAATGCAGATGAGAGGATCAGCAACCACAGCCGGTGGGAAGACAAAATCAATGAGATGTTGCATTGATTGAGTGTGCTGCAGTCGGCTGAGATCCACGGTATTTTGATTGTGATTATCGCCGATGGTGTCCAGGAATGATGAGAATTGTGGGTCATCTCGCTGTCTCATTGAACACTCCAGCCTTAGGATCATGAAGTGGTTAAATATTGGCTGAGTGCGCAAAGAAGCTTTGCATATGGCAGTTCTGCCTCCAAATCGAACCACGGGTGCAACCTGAACTCGTTGAACATGTCGTATGAAATACATCAAGCCAGAGTGAACATACCTGGTGAAAGTCCCCAACCGTGATTATCATGTGTCCACCCCAGACACGATCAAGCTTCCTAGTCAAGCTTCACATCAGGCGATCTGCACAGTCGAAGGCCTTGAAATGCAAGCCGCCTATTTCATCAATAACATGGCACTTGGCCACGTGCAACAGTGCTCCGGGGTCCTACAGAGGATTTCAGAAATGGTTTGTACTCGTCCACCGGAATTCCATAGAGATAATGTGTTGTTCTTCCCCCAGGGTAGTTTTTTGCAGCAAAAGCGGAAGAGGTAGAGAGTAACACAATTTCGTCCCGTTTGCGAAGTGCACCGATCACTGGATAGAGGAGATACGTCTTGCCACGGCCAGCGCGACCATCTATATGGATGGGAGGAGGATCATCCATATTCGAAATTTGCATGATCCGGTCGTAGAACTCGCGCTGAATTGTTGGGAGTCACTTTCAAAAGATAAATCAAAATCCAGGAGATGGTTTGTACCTGTTCAGCCGTAAGAATGTCGGTAAAGGCACAGAGATTGGTCGGATCGTCCCCCCATCGTAAACACTCTGCATCGACTTCTAGCTCGCTCTGTTGGGGTTCTGGAAGCCCAATATCCGTCAAAGTCCTGCCCAGTCCACGGAGAATAATCTGGAGTGTTCTGAGAAGCTCATGTCTGACCAACGTTGGGTCGGGAGTTGCTGTCACTCGTAACATACGATCCAGGATGTCAGCAGAAAGACTTCCTTCATGAGCCTCCCAAATTGCCATGACCGGATGGCCCTCGGCTGCGAGAACAGCGAATATCCAACGAAGTTGTGCTGGAGCTGCACCAAACTTCAGCATTTCTTCGAATGCCATAATGCCTTCTTCGCGATTATCAAACAGTCCCAGCGCGCGAGCCGCCTCGTGGTGTGTGGGGTGAATCACTCCGTCGACAGTGCGAATGTCGATCCAATCGAGGGCACTTCGATGCAACAGAAGGGCTCGAAGATAGAACACGTCGCCATGTCGAGGGTAAACCATCTGAATACGGCAGATCCCAACATGTATCTATTTATAAAAACGAATTCGCATTTGGGGCCTCGTTGGATATTCGTTCTCTAGTATCTGGAGAGGGTGCATCTCTTGAGTAGGAACATGTTTTTCCAACCTGCACTTGGAGCCGAACTCGAGGTAAGTCAGATTGTCTAAGTCAGCATGCATGGGCGAGCCATATATCTGACCCGAAGAGTTCCGTCAGACTCTGATCCATCTTTGCGCGCCATCTGCCCTCTTTGCCTTCCAGGTAAATGAATTGGGAGACGTTTCACCCCAGGTTTTTTTTCTGTGATATGAAAAGAGGCAATGTGAGTGGCTGCTTCAATGCTAGACAGGTAGCGACCACGTTCGTAGTCTCTGATTTCGTCTACGGGTTTGCGAATGGATACAGATTGCTCTCCCGTGTCCCGCGGTCGTGCGCACAGACCAGTTCGTTTCGTCAACTCCTTTGTAAAAGTATTTGAACAGATACTGAAAGAGGTTGACGCCCATCGAGTACTCCACATTGATGGCAATCATATTTCAGAATGAGCCATGCAATGTGGGAAACCACAAACTCGTCTTCGGGCTGACGGCGCCGGTGCTCAAAATAACCTATGAAAAGAGCAAATTACATGAGGACAATACACCGAGTGTTACATGTTGATACATACCACGTTCATTGAATGATGACTCTGGTTTTACTGGTTTGGGGTAGCCGTACTGACACTCACGCGGCCAACCACAATGGTGGTATGAATATATGTCATGTGGCGCTTGACGGCATCTCGTAGCGGTCCCGAGTTCCGTGGAAGCTCAGCACTGAGGAAGGCGTCGATTTCTGCTGGAGTCTTTGGGATATTTCGTAAGGCCAGAGCTATGTGCTCATGGGGAAGTCCCCGTTTCTGAAATTCTGTAACGCGAATATGGTAGAGCACAGGTCCCATTGTAGTATGGAGATCTTTCATGAAGGCCGAGAGGTAATGTTGGAAAACCCGGACAATAAGATCAGGCCTATCGTTCGCAGATTGACCAGGACGGAGTTGGGAAGCTATCTCTGGCCAGCGGGGATTTGTAGTAAATGTGATAAAGAGAGTGACCGGCCCGAGAGCTTTGCGTAAAGCTAAACAGTCCGAAATGTTTGCTGCAGACCAGGAGGGGGAGTGAATGAACGTTGAAGGAAGACGAACGTCCTCAACAGGCTCCTCATCGCCAGTTCCTATATATTCCTCTTCATCCGTGCCACTATGTTGGTTGCGACGGATGTATGTTAGCCGCGCTTCTTCGATTGTACTCCAGGCATCGACCAGATATTCACCTCAGAATTATAAGCAACATTAAAAAAGCTTTTGGAAATCAACCTACCAGTCAATCGAGAAAACTTTGACATTTGCTCAGCATTCATGAAAAATCTTGTCCTGTACCAGCGAGCTTGACTGAACTTTTTTGCCTGCCGCATTTAGACGATTCGGCGACCATCCCAACGTCCCATATGGAAGGAGAAGTAGGTAATGAAGAGGTTCCACAAAAGGAGAAAACAGATCAAGGAAAATTGGTGCATCTGTTCCCTTCCGCTGAATAAGCAGTTTTCGGCGTGTGGGAAGAGACGCTGGAGCTAAAGAAATGACGGCCGCAATTTCAGAACTTGGTACATCCTCAGAATATTGAAGATGGAGCGCAATATCATCGTCATCGTCATAAGCATTCAGATTTTCCAGCTCAGAGATGAAGAGGTTAACTCGTTCCAAGCTCAATCGTGTCATTACTCGCGCCGTTATTATATAATGTTCGGAGTTTGAATCTCTTCCCACGTTGATTACCGGCGACAACGACGCGTCTTCTCGCGTTTCCACCTTCGCTGGCACCTCCAATCCTGCAATCCGATGCGTATACCCTCCGTCACTACCCCCTGGAGCGCTCCAATGGACGGAAATCCACCACCACCACCACCACCACCAGTGAAGTTGGTTCGTGCATACACACGGCTGCCGAAGCTTACCATCCCTACCATCGAATCCAGCCGCGCCAAAGGCACCTCTTCCACATCAGGCAGTCCTATTTCTCCTTCTCCATCATCTGCATCGACTCAGACCTCCTTGCGAGCCCCAAAGCGCACGTGCTGGGGGAAAATGGACGATGTCCTTACCACCTACGGCTTCGAGAGCCTCGGAGAATTTATCTCGGTGCTTTTTCGTCCCCGTAAGCGTGGAGAGAAGGATCTCTGAACCAAAAGCCATAGGCAGACTGTTGCTGCATTCCTGAAAGGACAATCCAAGATTACTATGGCCCATATCATCCCTCTCATTTTCAATCATCATCACGGCCGTCCGAAGGAGACACCAATCAGTCTTCCACAGCATTTTCCCCATCCAAACCTCTCTCCGAGATTCGCTACGCCCGTCCATGCTTATCTGCGTGGGCAACACGGCTAGGCGCACCACGAGGACGACCACCACGTCACGCACATGCACATACATTGTCCATTGAGATAAATCTGCGCGCAGAATCATAACATATCCAGAAATCATGAACACATGACAAAATGGCCAAAGAACATCACCCAGGATGTTTCCAACATGCCACGAGAAGTTCCGCCTTGCGTAGGGGTATCCACAATGGAACCGACTATCCGGTGCATTATAATGTATTTCGGTCGGGCTCAGCAGGAATAAATTCTAAACCTCATGCCCCACAATGGCATTTACCCCGTGGCATACCCGATAGGCTGAGCACACTTTGATTCTCTCTGCGGCTACTCGCAATGTCAGAAAGTGACCGTGATAGGTGGAGCTCTGAATGATACAGTGACACTTTGCAGATCACTTCTGTCAGGAATTTATACAGCACTGTGGAACCCGGGGATGGATCCTCGACTCGCTTCAACACCTGAGCCACCTCGGGTGCCAGGCCATACTTGTGCATTTTTTTGACAGCAGTACGCGATTGTGACAGCCAAGTAGAGCCAACACTGAGCACTTTTTGAATGGAATCCTTGTCAACTTTCCATTGAAATGGATTAGCATATGAAAATTGATCCAGTTGAACAAGGCACTTACAACTGGTGTCTTCAGCTTATTTTGGTCACTTGTGAAGTCATGCAAACTGCCAGTCTTTGACAATGACAGCGTTAGACAAGAGACACCCCCAGTTTGCCACAAAATCTTTGTAGCCTGATGTTGTTGGTCCAGGACCAGTTTGAACAGTCACTAAATTCGAGGCCTTGGCTTCATCTTTGGAGTGATTCGCTGGATTTGCCTCCCAACGAGCCTGCAGTTGAGCAGCCACCTCCACCATCTCCAATTGGTGTTGCTGCATGTCGTTGTTTTCACAATCAGACTCTGTACATCAGCCTGCAAAAGAGTGGTTCTAACAGGGTATGGGCCCCAGCTTTTGAACATCCAAGTCTAGCATCTGAGATCCTCATTCCTTTTCGCATTTCCTGCCCTCTTCAGTGTGTGTGAGAGCTTTTTCATTAGGAGCACCAACTGTTGAGACAAATCCTCTTTGCAGGAACCCTCATTTCTCATTCTGGAGCTCAATTAATTTAGCTAAATCCATGTAGTAAAATTAAGAAGCTGGAATATAAAAGGTTCTTTGTTCTTCGTAGGAGCTGCAGGCAAGCTCAAGCAGATCTTTGGAACAGGCTTTTCTCGACAATACAAAGGGTAGAATGCTGGGATTACAGTAGTGTTGTTATGTTGAAGTGGTTCATGGGAGTTACAGGCCATTGCAATCCATTTGCACCATATTTGGCAGGAAGGCGACACCAGCCAGATCAGTCCAATAGCTGGCCTTGCACTGGCTGCAACTCCGCCTCTTCCTGCGCTCTCATCACCTGAAAGGGGACAGCAGGACGGTCCAAGGCCTCTAAGGCAAGTGTTCTTTCCGCATCCACTTCATCACTCACTGACCTGAGGTGGAACCCAGACTCAGTGTGCACTTGACACATGACCGGCTTGCACAGGCGGCTGTTCAACACCCGTCCACAGTTCAGGTTTCAAAAGGGGTCATTATATACTCCGAGTTGATAGGATGGAC
The DNA here is from genome assembly GCA_029378375.1 of Mycena olivaceomarginata. Classification (NCBI taxonomy): domain Eukaryota; kingdom Fungi; phylum Basidiomycota; class Agaricomycetes; order Agaricales; family Mycenaceae; genus Mycena; species Mycena olivaceomarginata. Next base: position 147,947 of record JARKIC010000610.1, read on the forward strand.
ACTGCTTAGGCCACTTATACACAGACAACATAGCTGGCACATGAAATAGTTCTTACAAATGTCTCATATGTTCCTCTCTTGTCTCACAATCTCATCTCAATCACATATTTGTCTCGCATTCATGGCTACTCTATTCTCATGAATGAATCAATGATTACTTTCAGTTGAGATGGAGACCTTCTGTTTGAAGCAGACCTTGATGAGAGGAACCAAGCATGGGCTGCAAGACAGTCTCACTTCTTGAGCAGCTCCTTGTGGAAGTCAAGTCCTCACATGTGTGATCTTGTCTGGCTGCTGGCTCACTTTCATTGAACAGGGCTTTGCAAGTATCCCCATCGACCCAGGGTTTCACAGCCTTAGTTGTGAACTACATCAATGAGCCTTGTCAGTTGGCAAGCTGGTCCCTGATTGCCCCTGATAGCTCCCCATAGTAGCCATAGTCGCCGTAGCAGATCAACCAACCCCATAGAAAGGTGGGAGGGGGGGGGGGGGGGTCAAATCTAAGGCACCTCATAGCACCTCATAGCATGGCATAATTTGGCTGGAAGCTATGATAAATAGGTCATCCCTTCAGAAAAATATATTTGCTTCCTACTTCATTGATTACTTCATTTGTTTTTATTGCCTTACCTTCCTTTACTTATTTCAAGTACTAACTGAGTTTACCGACTTATTTACTTCAAGTGGGAGCACGTAAATAAATGAACGCAACTTGTGAGAATCGAACGCGCGACCTTAAGATTAGAAATAAAATACAAAACAGGGCACCTTCATACTAGACTAAAGAACCATTACAGGAATTGAAGTTCGAACAGCACAACTCAGAATGAAGCAAATGGAATCTAAAAGTCTCGCCACCATTCCAGTGTTGCTTCCGTCGCCGTCTCCGCGCTGAGCATTGACTGGTTCTTGGTGCTCCGCGCGCACGCGCGGGAGTGGCAATAACGTATGTATATTAAATGAATTAGGGTGGAGCTCGATTTTGTGGAGAGGGGAAGAAAGCAAGTAAGAAGACGAAAAGATAGAGAGAAGAGTGGAGAAGGACGTTGCTCACCACAAAGCCGGGCGCGCGGTCGGCGCAAGGACTCGTGCTCTGCGGAGAAAGTAAAGTATGTTAAGATAAGAGCAATAGCAGGACCGAAGGGGAGAAGGGAATACAGTCGCGGGGCTCATAATGCATAAGGTCGTTATGCATAATTCTCATAGTGCATAGGTTTTGCCTGTCCACCGAGTTGGTAGGTGGGAGTTTATGCAAAAAAAAACGCATAATGTATAATGCATAAGGTTTGGGATAGGTTTATGCATTATGAGATCAAAATATTTCAGCAGAATTTGAGTCTTGGTCCTCAAAAAACTCGCATTTAAGAGTCATTGTTCAATTATTGACTCCGAAACACGGTTACGGCTTGTGCATCAACACAATATCAGTAATCAAACATGTATTAGATAGAACTCATCCCGGAGGAACGCGACATTGGACAGTCACAATTCGAGTTCCAGAACGATGCTGTCATGAAGAAGCGGTCAAGAAGGGGGAAGTAATCGAGATTGACGACGATAGCGAGGACGAGAATGATGTACTGGATATGGTGACTTCAGACATTCATTTGGAGAGACATTCGGCACGCGCAATGATTCCGGCATCTCCGATCTTAGGAGACTTGGCGGAAGTGAGGATATGGCATCCAAACCTGCCAACATCCTGCCGGATGATACGCGAAGTTGTCAATAAACTAGGTGTCACATACATGTCGCGCTGTTGTGCCAGAACATGAAGGACGTAGACGAGGGGCATGTCTTTCAGGTCGGGAAAGACGTCCGGGAAGTTTGTGTGAACAGCGTCAGGCAGGGATTCTGCGGAGCTTCCATAGGGGATAGGATGGAAGGGCGGCGACCAACGAAAGGTTCGTGCACTTTATATTCCATTCCATTGGTGGACAACATTTGTGGATATTTGTGTTTGAATGGTATTTGAGTGTACCTGAATTGGTAGGGTTTTGGGTCCTGCCGATGACTTGCGAGTTGTCCATTTTTGGCCTTTTTGACATAACATTGCCTTGCGCAAAATTGGCCAAAATGCCCATTTTCCAGCCTCCATAGTGCGTTATTGCCTGTATATTTTTGCACCATTCCAAGCATAGGATAGAATGGACATCTCAATGTTCAATTTGGGCGACCCAAAATGTCCTGAAAAAAATCACCCCTCAAGTTGAAAAATGCTAAATATCTTGTTTGGGCCGTACTGAAGGCGCATTGATATATTTATTAATCGCATCAACAGCATAGAAATGTCGGCCTCGACTTTCTCGACAACCTCATATTCCCGGTGCCTCAGGAATCATGAAAAAGGTACCTGACATTCACTTAGTGTAGCATCAATTCACCTCGGAATTTGCTATGCTGAAATAGACAGGTTGCGCAACAGCCACTCAAGCCACCTGGTGGCTGATTTTGCGTGTGCAACTGGGTGGCTGGTGGCTCGAATGGCAGGATACTAGAACAATTTCCTGGTGGAATCGGCTCATTCGCAGATAGTACGCAATGTGCCCAGCCCCTTCTGAACTTCCAGCTGACTGATTGAGGTCCAAAACACTTTATTTAAGGAAATTAATGTTCTGGCAAGGTTGGAAGTCATTCTGTGACCCATACATACATGGATGAGTTCATTAGTCCTCCTTCGAGCACCAGAAAAAGCACCCTTGGCTTTTGTTTCACCTGCCATTCAAGCCACCAGCCACCGGGCTGCGCACGCAAAATCAGCCACCAGGTGGCTCGTGTGGCTGTTGCGCAACCTGTCTAATGTCCTTCGCATCAATTCAGTTGTTTCGACCCGGTCCAAGCAAGAAATTTGTAGTCGCCGTCGACAGTAGTCGATATACTCGTCGGAGGCATTATTGTCCTCCCCCGCGGCCAATCAGTGCTTTATATTTTCAAACGCGTGACCCTATTGCAATCCTTTATATTTCGAAAATGGGCTCTTGTGCAGCCCTGGTCAATAGGGAGACGGCTGTCGAACCAGATTTGCACTGGATACCTCCCCGCCACCTTCGCTCTGACATTTTTGCCTTGTCGATATCATGACTCGTACCTTCCTTGTAAGGCGGGCGACCAGTCTACCTTGTCCTTCTATTGTTCTGTGTCTTTTGTGGCTGCGTTACTTTTTTTAATATAAAAAACGGTCTCTTTAGATTGGAAAACATGAAACGTTCCGCATAACCTCCTTGATGAAACGCTCAAGGTGCGTTGCACAACCATCGCAGCGGCAACTAGTGCTCTGCCCTCCATCACCTGTTCAAACTCCGGCCCCTTTGCAGCAAGAAGGCCTCGTGCACTAGCTATAACTCAAATATATCGTGTTTGATGTTCTTGCTGTCAATGAAGGCCGAGGGTCCCGACTTGAAATTTCCTAGAGATGTCGGGCAAGGTTTTCGCGCTTCAATGGCCTTCAATTGATGGCATCGCTCGGGTGCCACCCCTCCGCCGTTATTCACGCGGTTCAAAATGCAAAGCAATGCAAAAGGGTCACGCGTTTCAAAATACCCTTCGGCACAAATTCTGCGATCATGGTGAAAGAATCTCATTAAATTCCCATACCGGCCCAGCTGTGATTCTATGTTGTACGATCTTACCGATGGATTATTTCATTAACCCATCGTCTGTTGGAAAACCAAGTCAAAAACTCGACAGGTCAGATTGGAGATGAAGACCAAAGACCTTCATTAAACAATTCAAAAGGTAAAACTCGGCGGAACTCGAGGCAAATGTGGGACAGAGAGGTTCTGGCGAAGTGTATCATACACTGGCCTATTCACTATCCCGGTTTTTTCACCGCATGGAATACAAAGAAGAGCATCGTATCAAAAATATAGAGGAATCCGACCACTACAGCTACTGTGCGCAGCGTTCTAGCCACAAAAAGCCGAATTTGACCCAGAAAATGATCCCGAGGTGCTAACAAAAAGTAGTCGAACGGGGCAGATCACCGCCGCGTACCAAAGTCGACCCGAGCACAAAACCAATCAACTTGGTATTACCACCGCGCACGAAAGCCAAGCCAAATTCTTTGGGAGTGGCCTCTCATCGTCCTCAACCTCAATCCGGAGCGCCCAGGCCTGCCCGTGAAATTCAAACAGCCTCTGGCCCGCTACGAAACGGGAAAGTGTCGCACCCTAACGACACGCACGACGGGAAGTGGCGCACGAGCACAGCGTGGTGCTTCCGTAGTGCGTGCCGTGGACCAGCGCGACGACGTGCGCGTCGTGTTTGGTGTCGATGAAATCGTGCGGGGACAGTGGAGTTCGGTGCGCGTCTCTTTCTTTCATTTAACTGACTCTGGAAAAAGAATTAATGCTCCGCCTGCACCGGCGCCTGCGCCCAAGTTGATTCAGTGCGCAAAGGACGAGTGTGTCCAGAACGTCGGCCGCGCGGAGACCGGATTCACGAGGTCTAAAAGGTGGGTGGTGTTCACTCCAAGCCTCGTCACAAAGAGCACTACCACCCAGTCCCCCTCACCATCGGCCGAGGCGCCGACCAACGTCAAGCTCCTTAGAGTGATACTACCTAGACTGCAAGCGGTCCTTCCGCAACACGTCGAGATAGCGCAGAAACGGGGTACCAAAGCCGCCCTTGCCCTTTCTCGCATTCCCTCCCCCACCTTTGGTCTCCCCCATTTCTACGTGCGACCCCCGCATGGTGTATGCCCTACCGGTGTGGTACAAGCCGGTCTCTTCGAGCGAAGACGCGCGCAAGTCGGGGGCGGTGTGGATAGCCAAAGCGCTTGGGAAAGCGCCGCGGCAAGCCGCCCGCCTCACCACCACCACCACGGCGGCGGACGCCCTCGACTTTCACTCCAACCTCCTCCCTGTTCACATCTGTCATAACTGGTCAGCATTCAACGCTGGCGCGCGTCTTTCCACCCTCCCTCCCCCTAACCCCATCCACCACGTCGTACGCCGCTGTCGCCGCATCTCTCCCTTCCACCGTTCCGCCATCCACCACCTCCTCGCCGCATTCTCCGCCCTTCGTCAATAGTTCGAGACCATCGCCTCCCAGCTCGTCATCGCCCGCCCGCCAGCTGGCACCCTGAAACCTACGAAGGATCAGGCGAAGAGGGATATGGAGAGGATCGGGCGTAGAGGGGTTGCTGCGTGTTCACGGACGGTAGGGACGATCGCGAAGCACACAGTTTTTGAATCGGGAATCACGGGCGCCATCCTCGCGCTGGAAATCGTCAGCAGCACCGGCGACTGAGGGAGGTCGACATCTTCATAAACTGTCAATCTGAGATCTACGGCACGGCTTCCAGTGACGGAATAATGACTCCGTTTTACGACGGAGGTCATGTAAATAAAGATGGAGATGAACACAGGTCTGTGAGACCCGGTAGCGCGAATAGGAGTCCATACGGAACTAGATTGTAAGTCCATTGAGTCGCGAATTGGAGCGATTCGACGAGACCAATATACGTCAGAAACAGAAATATCAATGGCTACGAAGAAAGGGAATTCGATACCCGAAGACAAGAATTGATCAAAGAGATGGAGTGTTCCTGTGGAGAGATAGTCAGTCGGATCAGTAAATATGCCAGCCATTCTGTGTTGTCAGCACGTCGGTCAGAGTCAGTAGTGGGGTCTGCAGGTCGTGGGTCTTGCAACAGAATGCAACGATATGCAGTTAGCCGGCTCGAATCGACCGGATAAATTTCGGATAACATTGGATGGATTTCCGGGAGCCCGCAGAAAAAGGCAGATCGAAATCAACAATAAGTACGAGAACATGCCGTGCATTGCAGCGGCCTCAAACCCCAAGTTATATAATAAGGTGGGCCACCGATACCCGGTGGCGTGGTAAACTGACTAAGTGACTTCACTTTGGGGAAAGAGCAGCCAATCCACCGGATCCTTGTGACATTTCATCTCGGCGCTTTTGGTATGAAATTGTTGGGATTTGTTGGTATGTAGGGCAGATGGCCTTCTGATGTTCCTATGTCCGACACCAGTGGTAGCAGGCGGTGACCGGGCCAATCGCCGTGGTCTCGGTGACTATTTAGTTCTCGAAAATTTAAGATGTTTGGAGAAATATAAATGTACAGTGAGCACTCTTCCAGAAGCACAAGATCGTCCCTAATGCGAATTCTTTGACAGATGCCGCAACGGGCAGTTGGCCATCGCTGTGGGCGAGGCTCTGAGGGTGGGAAGTGGGGAAGAGGGACAATAGTGTACAAGTGCCTGGTTCAACACTACCGTTATTCGTGTTGAATATCCTTGGCAGCTCATTGTATTGGCTGAGAATTCTCCAGATCAATCCCATCGTTGGAAATGTTCATGTTCAGCCTGCTTTCCCCGAGACTTGACTTGAATCGCCAGTATGTACGTGGACAATGCATAATTTCTTTTCGAAACTAATTCTCTGGAAAGGATTAAATCAGGCGCTGGTAATGCTCCACTTTCATTGTTTTTCATCCCAGCATTGTACTTCTCACATGCAATATGTACACATTTCTCCGTTCATCTTCGGTTGCCGGAGCGAAGCGGAGGCACATCTTGTACGTCTTAAGTTCTCCGGTTGTCAGGCTTTTTGCAATAGCTTTGGTGGTTTCATTCAGTTTTTGGAAGCCAGTATCGCCCAAATTGAAGAAGACGGGAAGAAATGCGAAGTTTCCCGTGAAGAGGCACTCCAGATAACACGCAAACATCAAGACAGGGATAGTCTCAAGGGGTACACCTTCCAGGCAGAAGACAAGCAGAAGGACGGATTCGGAGGAGGTACGAGCAGCAGGGGAACGAATGGCCGCACCGGTTTTAAATTTGATTGTTTTGCCATCCGGACGACCGATAAAACCCTGCGTATTTATTTATTACTCCCCGAGAATAACACATATAATAACAATAAAAACATACCTTATACGGTGTTGGTACATATTGCTTTCGGAGTTGGTGGATCTTGTTAAACGGATATTTGATTGATTTGACTGTCGCCGCGCACTCAACATTGATATGGCAGTCATGTATATGGCTGAGAGGTATGGGGAGTTTGGAACAATCCAGGAATTATCGACCGTATGGCGTCCTACTTCATAGGCACGGCCATCTTCGGGGCGCGATGGCACAGTGGGTAGCCTTCGGTGTCTATAGAGGTGCGATGGAAAGACTTTGGAAAGAATTTGGTGCATCTGCTCTTTCCCATGCACGGCGCGTGGGGATTCAGGACACAGCATGGGCCATGCACCGGTCAAACTGGAGTTCCGATTGCACGATATACAGAGTCAGAATGCCAAGGCTGGTATCTGCGCGGTATACATACATTTCTTACACGACATGGAAGTGCCGCCAGCCGCCGCCACGGGCGGCAATGGCGGTAGTCGGCGGCAATTTCCCTTGGCCCTTCGAACCATCAGAACTACTGGCGCCAACCTGAGGGTCGGTCCAATCAAAGATGTAATGAAATTATTTCGAAAAAGTTATTGTTTTCACTCGAACAGCTGTAGCACAATGAATACTGGGCTGATTAACCTAGTTCTTGGATATGTTGTGCATCTAAGCTACTGCTAAGGGATCGTGAGGCTCACAGACAGGGGTCGGACCAAATCCGCATAGTGAGCTCTACTTATGGTAGTACCCAAATATTATCCTCGATAAAGTGTGCGTCAAATGAGGATCAGTGGTAATATTTCCGGGAGGAATGTTCCATCCCCTAGCAGTAGTTCAGATACACAGCATATCCAATAACTAGGTTAATCGGCTGAGTATTCATTGTGCTATGGTGCCGGTCACCTAGCTGCCGCTACCAAAAATTAGTGGCCAATTTGGTCTGAGAAAAATAAAATAAAAAAAGTGTACCTCTGAAGCAATTTTTAGGTTACTTTATTCACTTGTGCGCTCAAAACAAATTATTGAAGCTTCGAGAAGCGAAATCAGCCCAAACTGAGACTTTGATCTTGGGTCCGAAAGAGGCTCAGCGGTTCGTTCGGGCATTCAGCTCAACTACATACAAATCTCATTGTCGTGTTTCTGAGATTATGGGACAGAGGCTCGACTAGTAAAACTCTGTACCGTCATTTTGCGCCTATTTACAGCTTTAACGGACAATTTTTGAATATATTACGCACATGTGGCCAATTTGGCGAATAACTTTTTTTTTGCTCGCTCAGTTCTGAAGTAAATGAAAATTCATCTTGCAGTTGTTCTTCTATTTTCAAACGGGGCACATTTGCAAGAGGGATAAGAAATTGGATTAAATTTGAGACCACAAAATTTCAAACACAAGGGTGCGGCAGCTAGGTGACCGGCACCATACCACTGTTCTAGTGAAAACAATAACTTTTTAGAAATAATTTCATTATGTAATTACATCATAAAAGCCGGTACCTCATCCCCTGCGGATTTTCAGTGCGATTCCAACGCGCCTACTCCCGAGTCAATCCGATCAAAACTGAGGCCGTGGCGACTGTTCTAGCCAAAACTGTCCAACAAAAAAAAAACGGCCCGCGCCATGAGTATTTCTGTGTTTTTGGCTAGCATCGGATTTATATGGCGGACGTAATGTACATTTAATCCTCCGCATAAGTTTTCGGTGATTTTCGGGTTTCCGCAATACAAACAGGTCTTTTAGCGCCATCCCCGCAAAAAAGACAAGTGTCAATCACCGTCTTTGTTTTACGGGGAAATCAGTGATTCCCGCAAGATAAATTCGGACCCCCGCAAAATATAGTGTCCACGCCCGCAAAACTTTTTTCGTTCCCAACTTTCCGCGAGATTTGAACCAAGTCCCAGTCAGAGCAACTATTAGATTGGTTGTATGTAGAGTGGAGCGAGCCAAGGTAAGCTAACATTTTGAGGTACCCAATCTTTGATTGACTGCCTTGCAGCCCCTTGCAGAGCAGTACAAAGGCCGCACGGCTGATGAAAAGCCCACTGAGGCTGATTACACCTATGACGGCATACCAGTAAGCGTGGCATCCTCTTTAAATGCTGATAACTTATGGTCTTGCTAGGAAAATCTTGCCATGAAGACGTATGAGGCTTCCCAGTCCCTGGCCTTTTTCCACCGGCCAAGCCCTAAGCCTAGCGATATTCGACACGCTCCACCAGATGGGAGCGATCCACGTGCACAGACGGCCCTCGAGGGACGGCCTGGGCGTAAACGGAAACGTGAGACTAAACTAGCAGAGACACGCTATTGTGAGGAGGCAGAACAAGAGGCCCCTGGGATAGGTGTCGAGCCGGATAAGACAATTTGTGTCGACGGAAAAACTTTAGAGCGCGCTGGAGTAATTCATGCCGCCCATTGCTGGCACCAGCAGGGGACGAAAAAAGGGGTAAGTTTCCAACCTTTGGTTTTACTGATTACCTGAGTCGTTTCTTCTAGGATATTATTGGGCCATCCAGGGATATGAACGCAGGTGGGCTGAAAGCGGCAGCCAATGTTCACTACTTCAAGGCAACCGAAGAAGTGGCTCTATTCATTGGGGAGTTCTTCAAAGTCCTGTTTCCTGAAGAGTATGAGCGCTACAAGGAAGACTTCGAAAGAGGCGTGTGGTTAACAGAAGACCCTGGGCCAATTCTAGGGCGTGCCCTCATTTATAAGTTACAAGTTTACGTTCATCAGGATGGCTTGGATCGCGGGCCCACTGCCTCTTTCCCTTGTGGATTCTTTGACGAGGGTGCAATGACCTTTACAGACATTGACGCAGTCTACCGGTCAGTTCTCCCAGTTCAAATGTAATTGATTGGTTTTAGCTACGGCACAGGGGACATCTGCTTCTCCATGTCCGCCATCCTTTATCACGGCGTTCAGCCCTGGGCACCTACGCCCGTCCCTGACCACCGAGCCATTAACCACATAACTCCTGGGCGGGTTAGTACCGTCTTTTTCTGCCCTTCGAAGACGGCAGAGACGCTGGCCGACAAACCTCCGCATTGGAATAGAGACAGGGCAGGAGGCTTGTTACCCCCCCCCTTTTGTCTCTCAATCTAGTGAAGGTGCTGCACGTGCCATGGAAAAGAAGAAGGAGAAGAGGGAGAAGAAGGAAAAAAATGCGACCGCCGCAGCGAACCGCCTAGCTCAGCAGGGTAAGACAGTGCCCATTTAGATCATTTGCTTGCACCATTTGTTTTTTTTGAATTGAGAGCCTAGATTCTATATGTGATAGATTCAGATTGTCTGATATCACAAAGACTGATGAAGATTGACTCGATTCAGCCGGAAAAAAACCACGTGCCAATCGGTCCCTTCCGGGCTCATGTCTTTGAACCTGGGAAAGGTAAGTGACCTCCAAAGAAACGCACCTAGGTGGCAGATTCCAACTCGGCTGCAATTCCGAGAAGAGCCTCTTTCTCCCAGGGCGTATCAGTGGTGAATTCGCAATCGGTAACCCGGGGCTCCTCTCCCATAGCGAGTGTGCCTGTCTTGTCAAAGACGCTGACGTCAACATGCTCCATTTCCTGGAATGCCTCCCCGCCGCCCTGCGCAGGAATTCCAAACTTTGCAGCGAGGCCGGAGCCTCCTAACAAGGCTGTGGGAGCTGCAAGAGCAATTCCGCATGGTCAGGCAACAACAAAGACTGCGATCGCGAATTCCAGTGACCACACGGCTACCAAAAAAGAAATCAGCAATGTTCATATTGCAGGGATAGCCACTTATCCCAACCGGGGCAAAGCGCCAGAAAAGACTAGAATAAACCACAAAAGCCACGTCAAGATCGCCAGCAGAGTTATCACTAGAGAGATGATCAAATAAAAGATACTGCAAACGCACAAGATCACTTACCAGGGACAAAGTAGCCAGTGATCACATCCGCCACTCTCCCAATCGGTGTTCGGCGGGTCGATCCCTCCCGCACCACTTTAACAATATTGTCCAGCCCGTGGTATGAAACTATCAGGGCGAGCGGAGAGCGCGAGGAGGCCAACAGGAGCGCAGAAGGCGACAGTGACGCCCTTCGAGACCAAAAGATTCATGCTGCCGAAACGGATAAAACGCTGAGCAATGGGAGTCTTGCTGCCTTTTCTCCAGAGGGCTCTGATTTCCTTGATGCTTCCGTTGTGAAAGTGCGTGGCGTCACAAGAGTGCAGGATGCAGAAAGGTGCGCTTCTAGCTCTACACTTTCGGCACGTATTCTGACTTTCACAATCACTCCTGACGCTTTAACACACTCCCCGTGACAACTTTCGCTCCAGATCTCTCCATGGCCACCAACTTCGGCATTGAAGGTCTCAGTTTTGAGCTCGGACCTCCCCCACACCGACTGTGCCTTGCGTCTTCAACTCTTCCCCGGGACGCATCGAGACGAGGCCATGACACGACAGCGCTGAAACAAGGCCGCATGGAGGGGCGGAGATGGAATAACGAGCGTGTCGGCCCCTGGTGTGCCCCTCGTGCGCGGTGGGCGTCGTCATCGTCCCCACTCTCGCTACCTCTGCAATCGACGTCGAGTCACCTTACCTCCGCTTCCTCTTCCTGGAGTACCGCGACACTGACGAATCACACAGGTCCTCGTGTGGTGATACGCCATTCTTTGTAACTATGTTCGTCTTCGGTGTCGTCGCGATCGAGGTCCAACTTGAAGTTCCCCGACCTAACGCTCGTCATCTACGTTATCCCGAGTGCATGCTTTTTCATCCTCCCCTCCTCCCACCCCACCTTCGTTCACTTTGAACGCGTCCGCGCTGCCCCGGTCGACGTCGACCGCTGGCGTGGACGGACGCTTACCTCCCATTCCCTCTTCTCCTTTAGTCTCCGATGCTCACACCTTCACAAAGAGTCAAGCTGGCGCTCCGGCCTCGTTGCCCTGCTCGTGTTCACATTGTTAGGTGCACGTCCGCCTTCTGTTGTAGATGGTTGTTAATGTCTTTTTGTCCCCTGTGCTGCGCATTTGGCGGCACGGTCACAACCATCGGATTCATTTTGGTAGCTCCTTCATAACTCACTTCGGTGTACAATTTTTCATGGCGCAAGTCTCTTCGTTGCTTTGCCATTTCCCTCAACTGACTTGTCTCTGACTCGCCAGAACTTGCGAACCTTCGGCTTTTCAGGTTTCGCAAGCTTTTGGTTTTATTCTCCATTGATCTACGACTCAATTCGGGTCAAACGTCAACCTTAGATGTGAATTTTGTACGTTGCGTGTTTGTGATCCGAAACAGCCGCGCTTCCTTGTAGATTCACCGGGCAGCTACCTGTTGGCGCTTCGCCGTCTAGCCACAAGGTGAATGTTCCTTCTCAGCACCCTTTTCGTGCTCATCTCGCCCCATACGATCCGTAACAGCCATTTCCTCGAAGCCAAACTCAGCAGCTGGCCGAGGATTATCGCGTTTTGCCGGGTAAATTATCTTGTGTCTTCTTCCGGGACAGCCTGGGTTGATTTTTTGGGACAGCCCGAGTTGAACATGATCTGCACAGGCTCGAAATGTTCGTCGAGCGGCTGCACTCGCGGATGGTGCGCGCGTGTCGTATATCGGTGATGTTACAGAGCGTGGGAGCTGCGGGGAAGTCTGCGCTTCCTCTCCGTCGTCGTTGTTCTTTTTCATTCAACTGATGGCTCGTTCGACATCCCCTGGTACTTCTTTGACTTTCCTTCATCTCTTTCCCTTTCTGTCGCTTCCAGCTGACTCCGTTTCTCCTCGCAGCGCCCCCCGCGTATCGCCCGAAAAGGGTGCTGAGCCAACAGCATCGCACAGGCAAGTACTTGTCTCACTATCACCTTTCCCTTCTGATTCTATTCAGACTCGTGCGGCGAAGTGCTCAATCTCGGTGACCCGTAACATCCCTGTCCCCGATACTCCCCCGCAGTTCGCTCCCATTCGTCGCTGCGATTGTCCCCGACGCAATGAAGAAAAGCTTGGTGCGGATTACTTGATGCTCCGTCGAGTTTCTCTTTGCTCGCGTTCAGTTCATTTTTGCTCCAGGTTCGAGCTCAGCACACGAGTCGACGCCGGGACGACTTGTATCACTACTATACTCAAACTGGTTCTTCTACTGACTCGTTGCGAGAGGGGAAAGTATGTGCGTGCCTCACTCAACCCAAAAGACTGCACTGATATGTTCAGTGCAGCCAGGACTGTAACTTCCCAACTCGACCAGCAGATTGAGAATCAGTCTTGGTCAAATTGGCCGGTGCGTACTTATTTTTGAAATAAACGGATGACCGTACTCGACTCAACTTGGTGCGTGAGTTGAGATACCCCGGCACCAAGTGTATGCTTCGCTGACTTCAAAATCCTCTCGCGATTTTCTTCCAATGTCCGGTCCGTTACCATTCACTTACTTCGTTCAGTTCGTCAACTGACTTCCTGCATACTTCCTTCACCATATCCGCTCTCTTTACGGTCTCCAACATTCAGTAAGGACGACTCGTCAACTTGGGCTTTTTACAGAAACTCATTCCGATGCGCGCCCTCGGTGTACGTTCGAATTTCATTCTTGTGTTCATGACTCGGATCTCAACCCTTGTGCTCTTCTAGTTAAACGCTGGAATATTGCTCGATAGCGGGAGTTGACGGGTCAGTGACTAGATACTTGCATTTTATATACCACAAATATACCAATATGTGAACACTCAACTTGAATGAATATACAAGCAAGCTGATTGAACCAGCTCATTCAACCTGATTGAAGCGGTACAATCAACCTGATTGTGAGATATCAATCAACTTGATTGAATGGATACACTCAAGCGGACTGCTGAATGCACTCAGGCTGATTGTGGTTTTGATAAAATTACAATCGGCATGAGTGTATATCCACAGTCATACATTCAAGCTGATTGTATCCATACATTCAGGCTGAGTGCTTGGATACACTCAGCCTGATTGAAAACCGTCCCCACAGTGTCATTTCGATCAAATCGACACCGGGCGTGACGCGTGACCCGATTTACCTATTCGACATTCCGACACGAGCCAAAATTTTGCGTGACGCACCCGAAATTTTCGACATTTGGAAATTTTCGAAAATTTTACGCTTAAAACGCACTGAACTGTGGGACTCGTCACAGTCACAGTCAGTAAAAGGAAATCACCTCATGGCGAGTGTGCTAAGGACTGAATTCCATCAGAGGGACATTTGGTCATGGAGTGATGAGTTATGAGGGGCCATGGGCCAAGAGGAAAAATCTCAAATAAAATAAAATAAAACAACAAAAAAAAAACATATTGAGCAAACAGTTATGATACAAACTCATGTCCTTCGGACATTCCGGAATTTCCTCTTTGGGTTCGATTTATGGCTCATGTCTCCGAATATGCCCTTCAGTTAAGGGTTATGAGAAAATTATGGCAAATTTGGGTTGCAAGGGGTTATGGGTTGACAGATGTATGGGTTCCGAGGGGTTTGACTGTAGGTGCCGACTCGGAGGTGCATCGCAAATGTGCCAGACGGCTTGACTGATTGTTACCTCAACAAAATATTCACTCACGGGTCAACATCGGGGACATCCGATCCCGCGGGTGATGCACTGACCTCCACTGGACCCCAATGGACTTCAGCAGCCCTGAAATCGAATCAGAACCTACCGGACTGGACCGTAATCGTCCAATGTCCAATGGACTCCAGCAAATTCCAATGGGGACCCATATGCCTCGGAGCTACTGGGGTCAAAAAAGATTCCTAGATGAGCCCGAAAGAGGCCCAATTCTTGACGTGCTCGCACAGAATGAAGCAGATGTGTTTGATGCAACTCTCCCGAAAGGAGGATTGGTCCTCGCGCGAAGGCATTATCTCGGTGAGAGACTGTGTTGGAGGTTACCACTTGACCAGTCTGGTTAAGTGGTAATTTAACCTCCAACAAAATGCCAACCCCGGGTGATCCGGGTACTTAAACATTCGCGCTACTTTGCCGTCGGCAAAGCCCGCTGGCCAGCTGGTGAGTTTTGTAAACACTCCAAGCAAATGTGGTACTGTGTGTCTGTTCCGTCCTGAGCGGGAAATTCGGGGAAAACCCGTCCGCAGGCCTCAGGATCGAACCCACCCACTGGTTTGGCCGTTGCCACATTCCATATTAGCATATCGATTGGGCTGCGACCGCTCCTCTGTGTATGCCGACTTGGCCTCTGCCGCTCTGCCTTGCATGTCGATTTGACGCTGCCACCCTTCCGTGCATGTCCGTTTGACCTCGGCAACATTGATTTGACTTGATTTAACCTTGTCAACTTAACTTTTGCTACTGTTCCGTATTAAATTGTAAATCAGGAATTTCACTGTCGGAATATGATTTGCTCCGTCGCACCTCTGGTCCCGCCCTACAGTCCAGATTTCGGTTGGTGTTCTCCCTGCGGATGGGACTGGTATCGTTCTGCAGGGCCGGCTATGTCCTTCCAACGGCATTTTTGTGGCACACGAACGTGATCATGATGGCAAGAAGAAGTTTCTAGGACTAAACGGGGCGCAATTGGTTCGCATGTCATATACTGAGGGCGATTCGAGCGCGGTGATATCATATTGCTTATGACCAATGCCTGCCGATCTGCCCTTAACCCGATTTCCGTCCCGCGGAGATGGCCATTACCATTACTTAGGCATGCTGATTCTGCTTCTCCCATCCATATCTCGAGTCGGAGATCCGCTGATATCCTGTTCACAACACTTGTGACCTCTCGGTCTGACCTCGTCAATCCCCGATGGCCGCCCTTTGCGGTATCTCTGTGCAACTAAGTTAACATTGAGCTTTTGATATACATCGAACTCGATCCTTCGTACTATCCATGACCCCTTTCCCATCGTATTCTATGCGTGCCCACCCGGTCTCTACCTCACTTGGAGGTCCCGTTGAGATCAGTCTTACTTCCCTCCTTCTTCCTAATCCATGTTTCGCATTTGAACTTTCTTCTGAACCGGGGAATAGCTCGAGTTTACTCTATTTGAACATCGGCTACGACATTTCCCGGATTTCCATCCTCTCCCTCACTGAGTAGTTTTGTTTTTCACGTCACCCGAGCCAGGAAGTTCTCCTGCGGATCGAAATTTCTAGCTCGTCATTTGCTTAGGTCTCGGTTCAAAGCATGTTTTGCGAACTTCTGTTCCTTCTGTTGCTTTACTTCGCGCACTTGTAGTGCTTGGGTAAAGATTTGTGATGTTCGATGATGCGCAGTTTGCATTCCTGGGCAATCAATACCTTTTATTCAATCCTTGCATTCTGGTCCTTGGTGTTCAATTCTGCAGGCTTTCTTGCTGATATATGCCAGAGCCTTCCTCAGCACCAGGTATCATGTAACCGCCAATCTTCCCTTCTTTCATTCCACTATTCATGAACTCACACTTCACATGATTTTTTTCTGCTACCACCGGAATACCGCTATTTTGTATTGGTTGGGATTCCTCCTGGCATTCTTCTAGCTAGATGTGTTTTTTTTGGGGGGAGTCGTCCTTCGTTTGCCCGACTGTCTGTTCTCTCCGATCTCTGTTTTATGGGTTAGTGGTTAACCGAACACCTCACTCACAGAGACCCGGAAGCTGCCAGCTTCCGGCCTCCTCTTCCCAAAGACCTTTTTAGGGCCTGATCGAGTGCACTAGAATCCCGTTAGAATCACCTTAGAATTGGCTTAGAATTGGCTTATTGAGGAATCTCTATTCAGAAAGGAAAAAAGCACTTGCACCATCGATGATTCGGATTTCAATCCGGCCGATACTTCCGGCATGTTCCAACTGACCCAACGAAACTTTCGGGGAGGAAAAAAAATTCAGAAACAATACGATTATATTACGATACGGGTACAATTGAATATGCGTCCCAGGCCTAATATTATATTATGATTAGAACTATGGTTGGAGGGTGTATCTACGTGGTCCATTTCATCCAAATAATACACCAGATTTCTGATCTCGTAGGGTTTTGCAGTCAATCAGCAACGGGGTGGAACCTGTAGGCCAGTCGGGTACGCCTTTCTCCCCCAACCATCCACGGTTCCGTCGCCTCTGTCCAGGGCATCAACATAGGCAGTTTGACGGCGTTTCCGTGTGCTTCTTCTTCTTCCCGCTGAGTCACTGTAACGTAGCGCCTATTCGATTATAATGAATACGTACCTCCTGGGAAGTTACTCATACTGGTCCATCCGATATCTGATCAGCTCACTGCTGCGATCTGTAAGCATTTTAAACTCACTCTGTATGCAAATCGGTCCCAGATGGAGAGGCTGCGGGTGATGCGGTCGTAGCCTCTGATCCAGAACTCGTCGTCGGCGGCTGGCAGCGTCTCACAATTTCGTGTTTCAAAGTAAGTTTGATTTTGCTCACCACTGAATTCTCAACAACTATTTCCAAACGAGAATCCGCAGGGACTGTGAACTGGGGTGAAGATAACGACCGTTCAAGATCACGGAAACTCCGTGACACTTCCGTGACGGAGCATTACGGAAAATCCGTGACTTAAGTCGGCCCGTATATAACAGCATACACACTCACTGAAAATTCTGAAGAGACAGTTTTCAAGAATATGGTGGTGAGACTCTCCTGTACCTTTGAAATTTGTATGGCCGAGTTACAATGGGATCAGAACGAGAGAAAAGGAAAAAATTCAAACTCCGCACTCAGCCCAATTGGATCAAACAAGAAGTACCAGTCTGCCTCCGGCAACGTGCTCGCCACTTTTGTTGCTCATTGCAGGCAGACTGTATTCACTTTCCTGGACAGTTCTTATATGTAGGAAACGGGCCCGCAGTGCCGGTGACTGTGCCCCTTGATTCCTGACCACCATGATCAAACTGGCAATAGGTCATTCATGCCATGCGCACCTGCAAAAGAGAAGACTTCCAACTGCCCAACGTCGCGGTGAACTCAGCAGTAGCAACCAATACCAAATATCACTCTGTCAAACATCGGCATGGGCCACTGTGCCCCTATATCGTCTTGACGGTACATGAATAACAAAGGCATCTGACGGGCCAGCGGCTACCGCGAATGCTAGTAAGTACCTGCAAGCGCTTCCCTGGCTTCTCGCGACTCGTCGAGCCAGTCAACTGTCTGCTTCGTCCTCAATCTCCGTCAATTTATCCTTGGATACTTAGTCTGAGCCAAAGGCCGCCTTCCATGCATTTCGAAAGCTATGTTGGGGGCTGGCTTAAATAAATGAAGAAAAGGTTATGTATGCACCGACCTTGTTGGACGATTTTCACGACCTTTGTATCCCGTCTGCACCTGTTCCTGGACGCGACGCTTGTGAATCGCGTTTTCACCGCAGATGTTACAGTATATTACTGTAAAGAGTAAGTAGCTAAACGAAAAGAAAGTTATGTATACGCCGACCTCGCTGAACGATTTTCCCGACTTTTGTATCCCCTCTGCATTTGTTTCTGGATGCGGGACTTGTGAATCGCGTTGCCCGCCCAGATTTTAGCAAATCTGATAGGCGCAATGTTTCATGAGGGCTAAGCCACAGTAGGCAGCGGTCGAGTGTCGCGAGATCGGCAATGCCACCAGTACGAGGTGCGAAATCTTCACGTACAATTGCCAATTCACTTCCAACCTTGACTTGAGCCGAGGTCTGAGAACTGATGGTGATCAAGGGGAACTCGGGATTAAAATTTCAGAGTCAGGGTCGGTTTTAGGCGTAGAAATAGGTTGGCAATCGAAATCTGATTTTTTCAGATTTTTCTGACTAGCCGTTCCCAAGTTATAGAGGGTTTGATGGTAAATATGAATATTTTTAATCATTTTTTTTCAATTTTTAACCATACGGAGATACGGCTTCGGACAGACAGACAGAGAGGCTCAATTTTATAAAAAGGGCGATTTTGAGTTGAGGCGAGACTTTGAGTATTTGTTCTGCAGCATTGATAGAAACGTTTTATAGTGTTGTTGATTTGAGTCGGGACAGAGAAAGCAGTACGATGGCAAGGCTTGGCCGCTGAATGCATATAGTGCTTTTTTGGAGTCTTCGCATTGAGGCGAGCACTACGCTGATACCCGTACGTCATCATTTCTCATGTAAATGGGATTCTTGCCTCTCGCCTTGGTGGAGAGAAATTGAAGAACAGCGACGACGTGCCAAACGGTGACGAGATCAACGTGCCCGTCAACGACAGCATATGAAACCTCCGCGTGGACTTGTGGTGGTAAATCAGGACCCCTGTTAATAGGTGGGAAGGCCTCATTTTTTTTGACCCAAAATGTCAGGTCCGATTTGGGAAAAATGTCAGGATTGCAACAAGCCTACCAAAAATTTTCGGCGAATGTCAGGACATGCGAAACAGCCCTAAATTGGCCATCTCCTTGGATTTGTTTTGACGGCCCTGGTGCTTTTCCTCAATGGCTGAGGGCTCTGCATGTCAATGCAAACACAGTCAGTGTTATAAGTGGGCGATCGGAATGATTGAGCAGTCAATTCACCAATAGGTCATTAAATTCTAATGAACCTCCGCAATTAATTTTGGGCAATGGAAAATTCTAGGCTTGGCAAAAAATGCAAAAGATGGAGTAAGTTGTCCTAATTTGGAAGTGCGATCAAACTTTCGTTTAAAAACACTGTGTTAATCTTGGTTTTCTGATAAGATATGTACTAGTGTAGTAGGGCATATCAGCAAACGGTGAAATTTGGATCTTCATAATTTTCCTGCTCTCTGATTGGCTGCTCCACGGATTCTGGCCAATCAGAGGCCAATAGTGATCAAATGCTTCCAGCATTACCTGTCTAGCTATAAACAATTTGAACATTGTGTTTTCGCAGGAAGTCTTGATGGTACTTCCAAATTGAGCCAACCACATTCTAGCCAGCCTGTAGGTGCCGCCGGCACAGCACCAATGCGACAAATTATCTCAAATCACTTGTGATCTTCTAATACTGCTGTAACTTAGCCTTCTACCACCATGTCCTCTGACCTTGCCACCTGTGGTGCCTTCCATCTACAAGCTCTGCCGCTCTATCGCTTCCAGTATTTACCAACTATGGGACAATGTCACAGTCCAACAACGACGATCTCAACACCAACAAACTCCCAGACGAATCCGAGGGGGAAAAATATATAATACACGTGTCCCATGGGCCGCCAATGGTTGGTTTCGTTCTTTTGAACTCATCAAGTGAGCAACACAGCCCACAACCAACCAACAACGATTGAAAAAACAAATTGGCAGATTGTTTCCCCAATCATGGCCTGACGGATAACAGACAACTGGCCAGGCTGTGCTGCTTCCCATCAGGCCAAAGTGTTGCCAACTGGCCAGAAAAAGATTGTGACTGGCCAGGTCACATCTTAATCTGATCCCCAGCCCGAGGTAGAGTGCGGAAATCAAGGTCACAACTTGCCAGGTTGCACCCTCGATCCTCCGAATCTCAAACAGGTCGAAGCTTGGCAGGCAACAACCTTGACCCCAGAGCCAAAGTAAACGGCCGCAATTTGCCGGATTGCGACCGTGAGTGCTGACACTCAGCAGGCTACGACCTCGATCCCCCAGAACCCAAACAGAGGCTGAAGCTTGTTAGGCTGTTACCCCAATCCCCCAGTGCCCAAATAGATGGATGACCATTGCAAGCTGGACACCCCAACCCGACAACAACGTAAGCGGGAGGGGTGCCAAAATCCATCTACAGATACTAAACGTTAGAATCCGTCCAATAGACAGACGATGCTTACCAGGATACGGTTGGAGTTCTGGGGTTGAACTTATCTCAGATCAGGCGCCGCGTGGTACTATGGTAGGTCCGGACCTGCTATGTGATGCTACATCAACCCAATAATCTTGAGATTAACTCTCCCGAGCCAAACAACCATTTGATGTCATCGACGACCCTAGAGAAATTATTTTGAGAATACTGAAGCAGACCAAAGCCAAATTACGTGTTTGTATCATGAATGTGGGCTCCGGCTCCCAGTGCGCTCGCCATCGTTAAATACCTTTCAGCAAAAGTGAATGAATTATTCCATGGCGGAGGTTGTACTTACATCTACCAAAGTGCAACAATCAGCAAACTTGGAATCGAGCAGAAGCGTCATATGGATGTAGGAATGTCGGCTCGATGATGCTGCAAAAGATATGAGAAAGCTATAAATACAGCGATTATCACCACATACCCGGCACCTAGTGCTGAGGTTTGAATGAGGAGAGGAGCACTGGAAATTGTCAAGGAGCGTGGAATAACTGTGTAGAAGCTGGAATGCGCTCGTAGGGGTTCAAAAATCCTTTCTCTGGGAGGAGGAGACCCCGAAGGCGCCGGTAACCTTTCCCTGGGAGGAGGAGACCCCGGCGCCTCAAGGGTCTCCTCCTCCCAGGGAAAGGTTAAGAGTCTCCTCCTCCCAGAGAAAGGTTACTGAACCTCGGCGAGTGCCGCACCTTGTCATTACCATTTTCCTTGGCCTCAGGAGGGATTGTTTGTAAAGGACGAAAAAAAGGCCCAGTTATATAGACATACGGGCCCAATTCCGGGTCCGGTACGGGTCCTTCGGACTTCGGGATCCGGGATCGAGTCACCATGCTCGGCCGCGTGCGGGGCCGAGCTGGGATATTCATTCCGTGCGTTGGTGACGCTTACAGCTGTTCGGTACAACAGGCGAGGACCGCTTTTCCCCCTTTTGGGGACATTTTCAGTAAATCCTGTGCCCAGTTCACGCCTGATTGCCTCGGGACATAGCGCATCCCATTCGCGCTGCGAATCCACAGCAGATGGCAGCCTGCAATAGTTGGGGCCAATATTAAGCTTTCTGTTTGTTCAGATTCTGAGATCGCCTTACCAGTTCGGTTGAACATGCGACACGTGGTAAAAAATCTTGGTTCGGAGATATGTGTAAAGGAGTGACCAAACTCCCCTTCCCGTTCTCTCCACCTGACATGTGAAATTCTACCGATAAAACAATCGAAGTGTATGCCAAATTGGTGGAATCCCGGACAATGGAATGGCTGCAAACCGAAAGCGACGCGTCCGATAAACTATGTTTGTTGCACGGCCGGCTTGAACCTCAAAAGGACAAAACACCGGTGGCGATCACGCGTTACCTTCGCCGCCAGTGGGAAAGAAGAGGAACGAAGTGTCGGTCAAAGCAAGTGTCATCGAGCGAAGCCTTGGCCAAACAGGAGCACATACTATTTTCACAAATCACGATGCTGTTGGTCACGTCTCTGTTCATAATCTTCAGGATCTAGCGGCCGTTGTTTAGCATCACCCTCGGCAGCAACATAAAGAACGGTGTTCTTTTGGAAACTTTGACAAATTATGTCGTCATACCATTCAGTGAGCTTATGCTTAAATTCGGGATCTGAATTCTTTCTTTCTTTCATATCAAGAGGAGAAGCAGGCGCTCCGTCAATCCAGAGTAGACTATGAAGATGGAGCGAGCCCCGTACCTGCGCTTCAACAACCTCGTACCATCCTTTCACTTTCCCAAGAATTCCTATCTTTGAAGCTCGATTCGCCCCCAGGATTATCTCAAAAAATCTGGTTGTCATTAAGTGGAAGAATTGAGCTCCGGCAACTGGATTTTCAGCCAAAAACTTTGCACGGGTACTGGATTCCTTGTCTGCGGGACGTAGCGTGTTGAAAATCTGATCAAGGTCAATATCTCTTCCCGCAAGACCCTGTGCAATGGGTGTTGGAATCAATAGACCAGAATCCAGGATAAGCGGTGAACCCGTTGCAAACGCGCGGGGAATACATTCAAAAGTACACTACATATAAACTCCTGTACTATAATTAAAGCAGATATTTAGCATGTCAAACCCAAAGTACGGTAACACCACAGAGGAAATGAATCGAGGAGTTAGCAGTTAGCAATGCAGTGCACGCACATAGCACTCGTAACTCCAACACACCCCCGCGAGGGCTATGGCGGGCACCCCCGCAAGTTCAGCAGTGTCAACGCAAAAGAATAGAAAAATGACGGCCACCCAGCAAACCGGGCCAAGTCCCGCCACGAAGAATCTCCACCACTCAATCCACCGACATCCGTCCAAATCCGGGTTAGGGTGTGTGGACCTTGGGCGAATCTTGCAACAGAGAGGAAAACAACACGACAATGTTGGGCTTGAGCCCCCAACGGCTTCTTCTTCGACAGTACAGCCACTGGCCAGGTTCGACTTGTCTCAAAGCAACCTGCACCAAGACCGTCTTCGAGTGGTGACCTCTTCGCCATCCTTCCCTCGACCTCCACACCCTGTCTGTCCGCCGTGCATCCCCGCGAGATGCCGAATCCACAGATATAATGCCGAAGATAGGAAACGAGATGATAGAGCATCAGGTGGGGTATGTCTAGCACTAGCTGGCGAGAGAGCCGAGCCTAAACAACGGGCAACGAGCGAGACGATAAAACAGTGCCCCAGACAGTGAGCAGGCGACTGAGTGCCGGACCGGGATGACGAGGATAAAACAGTGCCCCTGAGGATTAGCAGGCAACTGAGTGATGGTGCGGCAGGGTTATGCCAGCGCTTTTGTGTTGGAATCAATAGGCCAGAATCCAGGATAAGCAGTGAACCTGTTGCAAACGCGAGGGGAATACATTCAAAAGTAGGCCCTTGAGCCATGCCGACGGGACGGATGTCCTGATATGGCAAGTGCATTATTGCAGTCTATTTGTTGCCTGCTTCCGATGCTGATTCTCCGTGTCATAGTTGACATGTTGACATTTTGACAACGATCTCGGATGGCTTGGATGTCTGTTCATGAGGCTCATGTGCCAGGTGGACATTGTATCTTGTTAAATGAGAATTCCCTTGATCCTCAAAATGCAATAATAGAGCCCAGAACAATTGACATGTTTGTTGTTGAGCACTCGGCCTTGTTGTGATGTGAGATCATTTTCACTCTAAATTGAGATCATTTTCATTCCAACAGACCCAGTTCTTGTCGGATTCTCACCGGAGTATGCGCATTCGATTCGTACTCAGAATTCGAATACCTTAGGCACTTGTGAATATTTTTCCTTGCCATTAATAGATCTGGAAATCAAATACCTGGCATTTGGATTATCTTCGCTTTAACAGAGGCAGTTCTGGTCGGATCTTCTCCAAAATATGACCATTCAACTCGCACACAAAATCAAACTCACTTGTGTGCTTTAAATAATTTTCACCTGTCATTGAGGGATCTGGAAATCGAATAGCTGGTGTTTTAATCATTTTTGTTGTAATAGATCCAGTTCTTGTCGGATTCCTCCCGGAATACTCTCATTGGATTCGCAAAAGAAATCCCTATCATGTGAGTGCTGCGGAATATTTTTATTGCCATGGATCTGAAAGTAATAGCTGCCAACTCACACAAAAAGTAAGTTGAGCTCACACAAAAAGGTTGAGGATATCCTCTAAACTAGAATACAACTTGTCTGGCTGCTACATCCTGAAATTGTGTCAGTGGCAGCAGTTGCCAGAATGAACCCAAGTTGAAGTATACACAGCCGGAAAGGACCGGGAGAGCTCTTACTCGCTACGTGAGCTGGCGTTTGACCCGGGTAACCGTGCCGAACAGCCTTGAATGACGCACATCCGCATGTTCCAATTGAGAACCTTAGGACTTTTCAAGCGGAACTTTCCGGAAATTAAATCGGCTGATCGTTACCTTTGCGAACATACGCGTTCTCGCGCGTTTGACCTCGGATTTACTTGGAAAAATGCAGGTAGGTAGACACAGATATTCCTATGAGTTCCCTCCCTTTTTCTCTTTCTCTCCTTCCTTTTCTTACTTGAAAAACTTGAAAAAACACGGCCACCCGCAGACATAGCACAAGGGCCCAAAAGTACACCCAAAGGAAGATCTGGCGCCGATGTCACGCATTATGCATTCGGCACCGGGTGCCGTGACCCGTGACCGAGACCAAAATTCGGCGCAGCACAGGGGGTGCGTGATGCGTGACCGCCGAATTGATCGAAATTGTACAGTACATTTATTACGAGGTTTCAGTAGGTACGGTGACGCTGCTTATGAGCACTGGCTGGCCGAAGGGTTTTGTGCTGTAGAGACTGAACGACAAGTCGTCCGAACCACCCAAATCACTTCATATTCAATAAATGAGGATCGAGAGGAGGACGAAAACGTAGGAAGGACACCCACAAGCTAAATTTCTCGTTCCACACGTGTGGCGCCATACCTCTGATGCTTCTTGTTTTCTGGACGTGCGCGCCACCACGGATTTTGAGTTACACCTTGCTCAAGAAGGAGCATATATTGCGAGGGAGGCCTTGTAGAGTTATGACTAGGAATATTCAAGCTAACCTAGCAATCTGACGAAAAGATACCTACTGGTGGATAGTCAGATTGGTCTAAAATTTTGATTGAACCATTTCGGATAGACAATTAGGACCTCTGAATTTTCCGAATTTTTTCGATCCCTCCTGGGCCTACACTAAACAGTTGAAACCCACTGTGTTTTAGTTGCCATTGTTTAATCCCCGGAGTAGTCGGCAGACAACCTAAGGGCCCAAAATTTTGTCTAGACATTGAATGGTGTCCTACCAGTATATTTTGTCTTTTGACTTCGAAGAGATCCGGGTCCAGTCTTCCCCCAGAAATCAAAAGGTAAAAAAACCGCCCTCATTTGGATTTAATTGGGAACAAACTGATGCAAACAGTACACTTCCCGATCGGCTGATGCCCAGCCCCATTAATACTCGTCCTCACTTTTCAATGAACGCGCGATCGCCCATCGACGCGGCAATAAACCATGTCGCGTTCTCCTCGTAGCTTGTCTGCGACCCGTCATGTTCAACTACACAAGACATGCCGTCGCTTCGCTCCGGCTGATGAGAGGCCTGTCTCTGGCCCAATCTACCGATTAAGAGGTTGAGGCTTCCCAAAGTCAAGATAAGACATGCGGGGCTCGGGTACATATGAAACCAATGTCCAGACCCACGCAGAGTCAGACTGACTTGACATTGTCAGCGTACTTAGGCCTACTTAAATACATTTCTAACACTTTACATGTACAGCAACTACCTTGAAGTGATTGACGGTAGATAAGATATTAGAACTAACAGCAGCGTGCAAGCCGCCAGGAAATAACTTCGTCCTGTGTGGCACGGGTAGTCAGTTGAGGGAGATTAGACAAAGAAGAGATAGACTCACGGTAGATTATGAGACACCCACGAAGTCACAGCGGCTACGGTATTATCACCGGCAGGGGGACAGGAATTAAAGCTGGATATAGAATGGGCAAGGGACTCGTTTCGACTCAGGACGCTGCACAGTGCGATGAAGATAAGCAGCATCGTAGTATGTGCCCAACGTACCTCGAGCCCCGGGGCGTCGCTGGCGCGAAGCGTGCATTAATACTACCTGACGACACGCCGACTGACGTGTACATCGAGCAATGGCCGTCGTGGGTGGCCATGCTGGGGCGAGGCTGAGGGTGTGTCGTGCGCGCGGGAGTCGAGACTCCGTCCGGGATGAGAGCCGGAGCCCAGGAGCGTGCTACTCGTGCGGCAGCACATGAGCGGCGGGGGAATGGAGCAGGGGAGTGGATATGCACCTCAAATGTCTGAAGATTCCATCGGCCGGACGGAGTGCAGAAATGAGCGGGGCCAGTTTTGTGCCCCCATCAACCCGTCTGGGCCATCAAGCGCTCCCTGATGACTTGAAACGAACGTAGAGCGAACATAGAGTCTGTCCCATCGTCGAGGATCCCCACTAAATTTGTTCATTCTTCGGGGGTCAATTCCGCCTGGAAGAGCGGGGTTAGAAGACGGAATGAGGCGAGAGGATGGTTCCACGCACCGTAGAACGCCACGGCGACGCAGACCTCGTCGGTCCCCAGCGCTTTGGCATCTCGTCAAAGGTGAGGCCCTTGGAGCATGGGTGTCAGTGGCCAATATAGCATAGTCTTTCAGATAGCGCACCCTTCTTTGCCTTGCCTCGAAGAGCTTCTGGACCGGTGATCTGCGTGCATCTGTCGCGATGAGCAGGGGCATCCAGCGCGGGCGGGCACTCACTGGGGCCATCTGCAACGTGTTTGCGCTTAACACACACCTCAATATCTGTACGAAGCGTTAGCGTGGGTGCGTCAAAGGTAAGATCTTACCATCGCATCCATGAGCTCCAACTCGCCGACCGCCCGGAATGATTCAATGAAGACGGGGTTCGCGCACATATATAACAGCCAAAAGCACCCTGGAGTCACACACGCAGAGGGACCGAAGCAAATCCAAGAATGGCTTGACGTCGACGAAGCTGGCAAATCTTGCCCCATTCGTGTAAGGCGACAGAATTGAGAATGGCAGAGAAGGATTACGGCTTTATTGTTGAGCTGAGCTTGAGAGAAACTTGCATAAACTTGCGGTTCCGAGTCCATGATTCTTGATTAGAGCTGACTCGCAGGGTCTAGACGCTTGTGTGAGACTTGAGGGCGAAGATATAACTTGAGGCATTTGATTAACTACGTGAAAGCTGGCACCGGGAATCATTTCGCGAGAGTGACGGGGAATGGCGAGGAGAGGACCGTGTCGTTGACGTGGCATTCTTCCTTTTGAGCGGGGCTGAAGCGGCTCGGGTGCGTCCGTGTGGGCTGTGCGTGTGAGAGGCAAGATTTCTATCAGGCGAAATCGGAGCTTGCCTTCCCCAACCCGTCCTACCTGGGAATGAGGACGGAAGACGCGCCACATCACGGCCTCCAGTTAGCGCCGAGAATGTTTTGCAAGAGGTACGGGGATGGGGGGATGGGGAGAGAGGAACATGGCGTTCTTCCCAAGCTCTTCCTTTTGAGCGTGGTTGAAGCGGCTCGGGGACGTCCGCGTGGGCTGTGCGCGTGGGAGAGAGCAGATTTCTATCAGACCAAAGCAGAGCTTGCAATCCCCAACTCGTCTTGCCTGGGAATGAGAGAAGGCGTTTAGGAGAAAGCGGCCAAATCAGGGAGGAGATAAAACATGTACAATGTGATTCGAGGCATCTGCTTAAGATACGAGTAATAATAATAATACAAAGGGCACTCCATCAGCATCTTTACAACTTGGCGTACCGGCACCTTTTCCTCCTTTTCTAAGGCCAAAAAGGGGAAAGGCCCGAAAAGCCCCGACGCCTTTTTAATCCAAGTCCGTTTGCTTAGAAAAAGCGGAAAAGGCAGAAAAGTGTGTTCTAAGGCTATTATATATTGGTGTAATCTACTGTATTTAACCGGCATCGACGCCGCGCGCGAGAGAGACATGACGACCAGGGGACTCATAGAGATGATTGAGCAAGATCTAGAAGGAATAGGGATCAGTATACGATGCCACTACTAAGAAATTGGGGCCGCACCTAGTCGGAATCATAGATCAAATGAGGCGCTGCGGGCATCCAGGTCAATGACCTCGACCGCGTTCGAAGCCTTGCGCGATGTCTGCGCAGCGGCACGAGCTGCATCGCCAATCTTGGACCACTGCGTGTCGGTAAGAGTCTTGAGAGGCTTTTAAGGGAGTCCCTTAAAAACCTTGTTGACCACGCTTTTTGTCATATATCTTACGATCTTGCCTCAGAGCGAGGTGGGAGGAAGAGAAAGACCTCAGTGTAGCGTCGAAAAGCGCGGTTATCAAAGGCGCGCGCGGGACAACTTGCGGAGGGCAGGTTCAGAGACCATTCTTGGATGTTGCAATTCTAGAAGCCGTCGCGTGCGAGCAAAGAATCAAAAAATTTCTGCTAGCGCTAGTCTTGATAGTGAGAGCCGAGCGTTCGAACACGCTGCGCGACAGAAGATGAGAGCGCAATTTTCAAGTTATCCAATCCTTTTGAATTTGCGCTGCGACAGTGAATCATTTAGAGTTCAGACGCCTCATGCACAAGAAGTCCCTCCATCTAGGAACCGAAAGTTCACATGAGGCAGGACACCATGCCAATCCAAACAAATGCAGGCCATCACCAAACAATGTGCCGAGATTCTGCATCAAAACAGTATTTTGGCCACTGTGCAATCATTTCAAGCCGGATTTTGACGGGGTCTTGCTGGGAGGATAGCCAGCGAAATTCCGGTTCAGACTGTCTCTTCAGATTTATTCTGACGGCCCTGGTCCTTTTGAAAAGGAGCTCAGGGCTTTCCATGTCAATCAAAACAAATACAGGCTGTCACCAAACAAATGCAGTCCATCATGCCGAGATTCTGCATCAAAACAGTATTTTGGCCACTGTGTAATCATTTCAAGCCGGATTTTGACGGGGTCTTGCTGGGAGGATAGCCAGCGAAATTCCGGTTCAGACTGTCTCTTCAGATTTATTCTGATGGCCCTGGTCCTTTTGAAAAGGAGCTCAGGGCTCTCCATGCCAATCCAAACAAAGGCCTTGTAAGAGGTGGCTGCCGCTCATAAGATCGTGCAAGATGGCGGCTTGCTTGTAAGTGTATTGCAAGCCGCTTACAAAGCTCTTATAACATAAAGCTCTTGTAAGATGATTTTCAAATTTCCGACATAATCTACTGACAGCCAGCAAATTGCGCCGCGCAGTCACTTTACAGGAGATCCTGAAAATAATGGCAATCACGAGATTTTTTTTTTTTCGCGCTTCCCAAAAAGGAAATCAACCTATCTTCCCATCTTTGGCCGTTTCTGCAGCTGCAACACCTTTTGCAATGTATTAGCAGGCTGTGGAAGCTTCGCCCGTACCATCATAACATTTCTAGTGTATTTTACCCATAAACAGATCATCCATTCATGCTCTAAGTACGACAAGCAAGCAAGTAAGTTACCGTGCAGAGACTTCATTATCCACGACGCGTTATCGTAGGTGACAGCGCGATTGCGTCGCTTGCTGTGAAGGGTGAGCAGCGTCGAGACTGAGAGACATAGAGCATCATGATCTCATGAACGGATTCCACGAGGCATAACGTCTGTGCTACGAGAACATGTCCTACGACTTCAACCCGCTGGGTCTGAGAGCAGCAGAGGCTTCAGTGCAGGGGTGTCAACGGACCACAGGCTCCGCCGGGGTCGCATGCAGACGGTCTTTCGAGTCGTATCCTACAACAGCCACGGCGCAAACACCACACGCGCCACTCACGCCACTCACGCCACTCACGCTCAATCCCTTCGCGTGCGGCGTCCACTCTTCCGTCGCGCCCGTGCCGGTACCTGCTGGATTGGCGGACTTGGCGGATGACGCGGGGAGCATCATGATGCTCTTGAGGCGCCGCACAGACCACTCGACAATGCCGGGGGGAGTGCAAGAGCGGGAGGATGGTAGGGCCAGCCGACAGCAAAGACGGGTCGACAGCATCTGAGTCCAAGTATGAGCGAGGGTGGATACCAACTCGTAATGGACGCTAATGTCTACGTACGCAATGCCTGTGCCACAAAGTAGTGTGCGCATCTGTTGTTGACCGCAAAGGTACCGACCAGTGAGAGGGAGGTTGAGTCGACACAGGCAGTCGATGCCAGGGCCCTGCGCAGCTCAAAGGACGGTGAATGCGAAGTGCAGCCAAAGAGCTCGAAACTGTAGGATAAACTGCCAACATTCAAACGCTCATTGCGCTGTGAAACGTGCGTCGGACAGCGGCGAGGCTTGGACGAGGCTCAGATCGTAATCACCGCTGGGAGACGATGAGCAGGGAGTGAGGAGGTGGAACATATTAGACGCACCCCGAGACACACATTACTTCCGAATTTTTGCAGTCCTCAGCGGTGGACGGGGTTTCCTCCTCTACCCAATCTCCGCCCGAAATCTACGTGCGGGGTCAAGCTGCTTGTGTGCATCTAGGTTCGGTAATGACACAGGCCCTTGTGTCCGCGAAAAGATGTAAAGAAGAGGACTCGGATGGCGCAGATAAGGAAAGCGGGTCAAACGACAGAATGAGTTGTTGGATCGATTCGGGAGCCAAAAATATGGCCGACATGCGTACTTGGGTGTCCTACGACCTCAGCCAGGCATATTCCTACGTAGTTCGAGCGACTACGGTGAGAGAAGAGGCAGGAAGAAGCGATGTACGATGATTTCCTTTTGGGAAGCGCGAAAAAAAAAAAAAAAAAAACTCGTGATTGCCATTATTTTCAGGATCTCCTGTAATAAAAATGAAAAGCCGCGATGGTTTCTGTACATGAATAACCAAAACCTTCAGAGCCAAGCTCGAACGCCGAGGGGAATGTTGGCCGCAATTTTGTGGCATCAGCTAGCCATAGGGACTATTCTCAGAGGCTGAAGAGGCTGAACGAGACAGTCGGGAATCTGATGATTATGCTAAAGATTGGGAGAGTTATTGGTTTGGGAAGAAACTGACACTACTGACGAGTGCGAAGCTCATGGACCCGATCCAGAATGGGTGCACTCAGTCGGCAGCATGTAGGCTCGAATCCAGCCTGTCTATTATGGACAGCAGGAGAATCACGCTTTGAAACATGACCACTGCTCTGGATGGGCCAGGACCTGCGGCTTCGCAGCTATAAATTAATTGATGTATTGTAGCTTCGTACACTCGGTATATCCAGAGCTGAGATCAAGGGAAGCCTCGTCAGAATATGAATGCATGGAATTAAGCGTACAAAGAACATCACTCACCTATAGACAGTGAAGCATAGATTCTGCCCCAATCGTTGTCAGAGGAGGGCGGTGTCCAAGCTCGAGCGTGCCAGAACTCAAATGCACTACAGTTTCAGAAGCGGAATCACAGGCAAATTGGAACCAGTCCCAGCCAAGCACAAGTTTAGAAGGCAAGGCAGCAACCACAGGAACATTGGCGATGTGCATGGAGATGACACCAGCATTGCATGGAAGTGCTAGAAGACCAGAAGCTTGGGAGTTCCGAGTACGAAGGCCCGAGTTCCTAACCCAATCCAGGGAGGCAGAAGAAATCAGAGCATTGCCGTCAAACACGGCAGAGATGGGAACATCGCAGAAGGTAGCCAAGGAGGACATTAGTGCTGGGTAATATTTGGGTTCGTAAATTACAACGAGAAAATTACATGTAAAATACGTGTAAAAGCGAGGCTTAGATTTGGGATGTAAAAAACGGTAAATTTTGCATCGAATATATTATGGCCTAATCACCCAAGGTGATGCTTTTCGGGAGTTTAGTTGAATTCTCAGGTGGATATCGGGGCCAAATAATGATATTCCTCCAAATCTAGTCATCTCAACCATGTGCCGTACCTGCTGGCAGCCCATCAGATGTCGACCTGGGAACGAAACAAAGAGGGAAGTGGTAGCCTTTCTGTAAACGGTGCTGAGCCTTCTGTCAAACGTTGCAGTGGATGTTGCAGGGCACTGTCTGGGCCCGGGACAGCCCGCCTGGTAAATTTTAAACATTTTTTACATTCTTTACAAAGATTACAGCCATTTTTTAGGGTAATTTTTACAGTAAATTTTCGGGCCTGCAGCGCAGGACCAGGCATCAAGCCCAGCAATGCTCGACAGATTGAGCATGAGGCATGCCAGACCATCAGACTGACCATCATATGGTACGATGAGTTCCGATTAATCGTTAGAGAGTAACCCGGCGCTGTCCGGGGCTTAGCGCCCCCGATTAGTGTTTGCCTCAATTCGCCTAAAGTAGCAAGTCTTCCCTGATCACACACGCCTCAAAAGGCTGCCACGTACGACGACGACATGAGAGATACTGCCTCCCACCGGCCAGACACCCCCAACACCTCAATTCGAAAACAGCGACAACGAGGGTCCAGCAGGGGAGAGTAGGAATCACAACATATTCGACATGAACGCCCCTCAATTGGAGCAAAACCAAAACTGCTCTCCCAGTGAAAACTGTAGCGGGACAGTCTTAGATTACTACCACTGGCATGCAATGGACGGCTGGTTCGGAGCCAATGGGTGGGCCTTTTTCCATTCGTCCCTTCTCATCTTTGGTCATGAAGCATTCTGATCACTCTTTAAATCACTGGTCGTACTCACCGCCTCTTAGTGGTCATCCCGCGCTGCATTCATCCCACACGCTTTCGCAAGGGCCCTTTCAGCTCATGAGTACCAATGGCGGGGGGCAAGTACACGGTGAATTGTGGGGAGAATCAGATGGAATTTGTAAACGCGAGATGAAAGTGAATGCTGAAGAGATTCCAAACGGCGAGGACGAAATTTTCGGCACGGGCACGGGGCAAAGCCCTGAGAAAGGTCAGTAATTATCTAAAGCCGTCGTGGAGCGCCCACCGTGTTTGATTCGGCTACATAGAGTCTCAATGCTCTCCTAAAGACGAGACCTGAGTAATGTTGTTGTTTGTCAACAGTTTTGCGGTCGGGAAAGAAAAAAAACGGTTTGAGAAGGTCGTGGACTCGTGGTTAAGAGACGAGATGGATGGCAAGACAAGAAACGCGATGATCGAACACACCAGCAGTGGACTGATGGCTAAAAAATAAGATACTTTCAGCCTACCTAGGTCATCCTTCACTCTGAGCAAGTCTCAAAAGAAATGGCCTTCAAAATAGAATTAGAAAATCAATTTCGCGGCAGTTACCATATGTGGCAATGTACCGATTGCTCCCAGGACTTCCAAATGTCTTATATTTCAGATATATAGGCCAATCAGGGTCATTCAGTGTCTGGACAGCCCCAAACAAGCCTGTTCAATCCATTTCTGCTGCTACGGTAGCCTACTGGTAGATGTAAAAGCAGAGTAGTTTTACTTATACCTTAATAGTCCTTTGATTCCTTCAATATTACGACGTTAAACCTGCCGGATTACTTTTTCATCAATTACCTGAGGTGGTCCGTGAAAGTATGCCCACAAATAACTGGGTGTCGGCAGGTCGTGGGGGAGATTCATGGCGGAGTTTCAAAAGGCTTCAGACAATTTTATAAAGAGGGGGTGAAACTGAGCATTTTCTAAGTCGGCAGTGATTGATTCTGCACACTAATTCGCTGAGATCCACCAGGTCAACCTCAATGAACGTTTCAGTCCTCCCACATCCGGAAGTCTTCGTCCTCAGAATCCGCGCAACCCCCCTCAATCATGGCGTCCTCGTCCTCGGAATCCGCGTCGTACTCGGTGGTGAGGCCAGCTACGCATTAAAGCCATGAGCAGATGTAACGGAGACAGACGTGCTGCTAACCTTTTTGGAGTGCTTCGGGGCTGGTGTAGTCAACTCGTACACCTCTCGTGCGGCAACGCTGGATGGCGGATGGATTGAGCTCCTCCAATTCATCCTGGAAGGGGGCATGGATACGTCAGACGGGCAGAGCTATCTTGTGGGCACGCAGGCACTTTCCTCCTCAATCTCGCCCACGTCGCTCCCATCTGAGCCCGAGCCTTCGTTCTCCTCCACTTCCTCTTCGTCAGTGTCTTCGTTCTCCTCCTCTTCCTCGTTGTCGGTGTGGTGGTTGGAGCGATTACGGTGCTGTCGCTTTGAGGTGGGCTCGTCGGTCTGTTCCTAAATGGAATGAGGGGGCTGGACCAGATGTGGAGCGCTACGCGTACGTACCTCAGGAGACCGGTGGCGCTTCTTTGAGGCCATCGGGCGAGGATCTGCATCCTTTCTCGAGACAAGGTCTGTTGTGGCATCCATCATGGTGAAGTGGGGAAGAGTGGTGTGAGAAAAAGGATCAAGGTCCGATGATGTGCACGGACCATGTCCGGACTTGATGTGATAGGACCCACTCCGCCCGGAGACTTCCACAGATGCTTAACCACTACACCAGAGAGGACCATATTTGAAGTGCTCAATCAGATTGTCATTACATTTCTTCCATGCCCTCTTTCTACCATAAAGAATACTGAAACTTCTTTCTGTAAATTAGCCTCTGGTGCGGAAAAGGTCCGGAAGTCCCATCCCTGATCTCAGCAACCACAATGTGAGCTTCCTCCTCCATGTCTCTGACTTGTACTTATCCATGCAGTTTCAGACAGTGGATCGACACCAGAAGACGCCAGCCGCTTAACACACCCAGGTGCGACACACACACTAAATGATGCAGCCGTAGCGCTCGCCACTCCCGAGCCTGCTCAATGCATCACGGGACAGACACTGCCACATTGTTTATCTCATAACTCACCCAGTGATGTCCAGTGCAGCGAATTTCCGGCCCTATCTCTGCGTCGGCATGTAGAGAGGTACTTCCAGAACTCAGGACTTACGTCTACAGGAATTACAAGCTTGGTGGATCTTTGCGCTCAAAGAGTTGTCCATGCTTGCAGTTGTTTGAATCTCAGAAAGATGGGGAATGGCCTGATGCTCCGCCAAGTTGTCTCGCCATCCCCTTTCTGGGTATAGACGGCCATCATACAATTACTCTTCACTTGACGGCCCATTCCTTGCCACGGGGGCGCTTGCTACGTTTTGCAGCAAAGTCAAATTTGGTGTCTCGAGTCTGATACAAGAGTTGCATGTTGAGTACAGTTTCTAGAATGTTCCGGACACATTGATGGTTTGAACTCGTTTAGTGCATCGAGCCAAGTGGCGTCCGAGGACTTAAGAGGGGGCGATTTGATATTTGACCAAGGTTTAAACAACAAGAGGATGACCACCTATTCAATTCGTCGCTCTCCGAGTCATTCCGAGACACCCGATCCCCATTAAAACAGGTATTACGGGAGATGGGCGCTGGAATTCAAACACGCCTGGAACTTTGGTGGCTGTGCCATGCGCACACCTTCCTCACCACTAGACCTAATTAATGGCCCTACCTCTTGTATGGTATCTTGAACTCACTCTGTTAGAATGTATTTTTAATGTTTTGCGGAGGTCTCGCGTTCGATCCAGCCCCGTGTCACGTCACACCTCAACTGCCGCCCTTAAATGAAAAAAGAAAGTTTTGAGATAAAGGTGCCAATAGGCTCTATTCTGCGTATCACATATCATCCAGGGAAGAAACTCACTCAGCTTGTGTCAACATCAGACTTTTGACATTTGATTTGCGAGCTTGAACAAGGCCAAACAAGGCCTAAAAAGGTCATAAAGCCGGCAAGCTGGTCAGTCAACTCGCGGTCAACACATCAGCCATAGACCAGACCCCTTTGACTGACCGGTATATACCCGGTCAGTGACAACACTGCTTCTGCTTTCACATTGCCGCTATCGTGTTCTGTTCCTCTCCTGTTCTCCTCTCGCACTCCTGTTGTAATATTGCATGCCTGACCCTTCGTTGTATTTTTCTCGCCGTCTAGAAGCATATGGTAGATCAGAATTCGAGTCCATTACTGCAAATCGGGACTTGATTCCACCGATTTAGAGGATAATCCGGGGAAATATGGACCCCAGAAGCCCTAGAGGGGTAGGGAGTGTTTGACGCGGAGACGTCTTAGCATATTCTTCTCCATGGGTTTACTATTCCGAGCCCTCGCTCGATGGGCATTGCGAGCCTCCGCTCGAGCGACGTTCTCGCGGTACCGCTGCACTTGTCCGGGAGTGTTGACGCCGAGTCGTCTCAGCGTGTATCTTTTGCTCGATGATTTTCTTTCCGAGTACTCGCTCGATGGGACCTCCAGGACCTTTTGGCCTCTGTTTGAGCAGTGTCTCAAGGATACCGCTGCACTGCCCGGGAGTGTTGACACCGAGCCTCTGTGTGTAGGCGTCTTTGTGCATCCGGGCTGGCTCATCACCCCAGTGACTGTGCTTGCCTGCCCTCGGGCAATTTATTTGGTTGTTGGCTCCGCATGCATACTGAAAATGGAAGACTTACGACTTAGTGTGGACTGGTGGATACCGGGGATTTACTCTTGCAAGGGGCAACCCTGAGCAGGTCCCACAGGGTTTTATCCAGTAGTCCTGCCATACAAGCGGCCGGCCAGTCCACAGCAGGTCAGCGTCTTGTAATGTTCGCCCCTCTGGAATGGTGTGTGCTCTGTTAACATCTTGTAGTTTTACATAAGAATGACCACCCTTCATTTCCATTTCCATATCGGTATCGGTACTGGAATACGCAAAATCAGTTGATGCATTAAGTATTGCTATTTGCAAAAATAGTTGGCGGTCACATGTTTTCAACCAAATTTGCACCGAAACTTGCGCGCGGGCCGGCGGCTGATTCCCGCTACCGTAAGGTAAGAGTCTTAGCGTGCATGATTTTTCGTTTTTGCAGTAAATCACATTTTCGTCATCGGTTTTTACGTCAGCAGTGATCTCTCCGCCAAATTTCCTTCGGCTTCCTCGATCCGGCTTTCAGGGGCATGATTGCCAGGTATGAATGCGTAATCATGCTGATATTCTGGTCCGTCTTTGTCGCATGTTGTTCACACGTCCTTCAAACTGTGTGAATCCTGAAACGTCTTCGCTATTGGCCAGCCGCCACTGACTTTGCTCCGGAAGAGTGAAAAAAGTGCAATTCTGACTGAAATGTTCGCTGTGGCCCCCCTTTCTGAAACTCTTTGTCCATGTATTATTACCTCCTAATGCTCTTCCTTCCACAGTGCCCTCCATCTCAATTGATCCTCATTCACTTGGGATTCAGGAAAGCCAAAATTGCGACTCACCCTTGACTGGATTTTGTCCAGAGGAAATCAGACAGCTCTGCATCACAGACTTTCAATTTGCAGTTGTCCTCCACCCTCGTTATAGGCCAAAAGCATGTTCATTTTTTGCTCTGATGTTCAAACTTCAAAGAATAATCTGGAGCTACTTGGCTATTGTTGTACTTCTCCAATCAACTACATTCGTGCGTTGAAAAAGTGGTGAGGTCTTTGCGAGAGGGCGAGCTCAAGGCCAACTGCAAGGTTCATACTACTGTACAAACATTCTCCCCCAAGTGAGTTATATTTTGCTGGCAGGAAAGGCTTGCTGCAGGTCATTTTCCAATCTACATTGTGTACAACCCTCCCCTTCACATGTGCTGAGGCGTTAACCTGTTCAAACACTTCGTTGTCAGACATAGATCAACTGAGAAGCATGTTCCTTTGGATTTGTGCGGAATTACACAATTTAGTTTTCGCTCTGTGTACATATTCCTCCTGAGTATCATATCTGCACAGGTATTTGCATCAGCCTACACTCTGAGAATAAATTTGTTGACACCAGACGGAAAAAGCCAGCCCATGTAGCAGCCACATTGGTTTGATGCACGTGGTTTTGTTCGTTTATTTCTTTGTCTGGTACAATGTTAAACGCATGTGGGTGCTGCATGCACCCGCCTTCAATGCGTCCGGTTTGAACTGGCATAGGAATGAGGATTCAGCATTTTTGCATTGGAAGGGAAAATTAAGAGGAAAGTACGGGTCAATTTCCCTCAGAACGTGTTTAAAGTTTTTAGGTTTCATGCTGTTTAATTCTGCACCGGACGGAAGTCAACACGAAGTACGGGCCAATTGCCCTCTGATCCATTCTAAATGTCCTTCGTTTCGTGCTGTTCAATTCAGCCTCAAAGGCCGATCCAGGAAGAAAATCAACATGCCCGAGATGCCCAAGCCATTTATTCTGCCTATGTTGCACTCATATATTATATTATTTGTCGAATGATTCGGTGAAAATGGAAACTATGAGTGCCAACAACGCATGTTCAAGCCAGGTCAGGGGAAGCCAATAGCTATCGTGGCTGGAAACCTTTCACTTATGCTGTATTCAGAGGCACCATAAGAATTGAATTCCACATTTATACTCACGACGTTAGTTCAATCCACCGCTGCTTCCATTGCCTGCAAATTACCAGATCAAAGATATCTGCTGCAGCTATAGAGGTTCAATAGTTGGATAGGTCTCATGCTCATTTGTGACTTTCCCTGCATGAAGTGTTGGTTGCTTTCAAAGGTCAAATGTTATAAGGCGGTTGTCTCCCTGGGTCGAAGACATTCAACCGCAGCCTAGGCTGGGCCGCCTGTGATCTGTCTGATAGCCTTGACTTTTTCCTCGAGGAAGTAGAACCAAATTTGAGCTCATCCATGAGAAAGAATAATGGGTGGTATGTGTTCAACTTCAAATCCAAATTAATCGGATTGAGGAAAACTCTGGATTACCTACGTGATTATGTCTGGTGGAAAGACATGGTTGAAGATACGCGAAGCTACTGCGAAACGTGCTCTACTTGCATGCGTAGCAAGCCAAGCAATCAACGGCCACATGGGCTGTTGCATTTTCTTCAACAACCCTCTCACCCTTGGGATTCAATAGGCATCGACTTCGTAGGGCCTTTACCAGAATCAAAGAACCGTGATGGAGTTTTCAACTCCATCACTGTGATTATTGACCTGCTTACGGGAATGGTTCACTTGGTTCCAGGGCGCATCAACTACACGGCCCGGCAGATTGCCGAGCTAATGTTCGAGCATGTGTATAAATTGCACGGGCTCCCGCGCTTCATTGTCAGCGACCGTGATGTTCTATTTACGACCACATTTTGGCATCGCTTGAACGAATTGATTGGCACAAAGCTGAATATGTCAAGCGCGCACCATCCAGAATCTGATGGAGGTACGGAATGTGCGAACCGCACTGTAACGCAAATGCTGCGCCAGTGTGTTAATTCCAGCTAGAAGGACTGGGTGTCCAAGTTGCCTGCAATTGAATTTGCTATGAATTCGGCTCGTTCTGAGACCACCGGATTCGCACCGTTCTTTCTTAACAACGGCCAGATGCCACGTGCGTTTCTATGGAACGTTAACCGATATTTATCAGCGAGGACGAGTTGGAGCTTGTGATGGGGTTATTCGAGACTCTGACTGGCCCGCAGGTCAGAATCATCATTGAATATGACATATATATTGCCACTAACTATTGTGTTAGCTCCACCAGGAGCTCCCAGATTTCTCGATTTTCAAGCCATTCTTTTTAGCCCCATTACATCCCGATACATTCGCGTCTCACGTTGTGCCCTCTTGGATTCGACCACCTTCTGTTCTATCATCAATTGCTCTCACTATCCACCCACATTGGCATCAACAGCGCTCGCTCCAAGGCGGACGCAAAATATGTCCCTTGCTCAATGTATGATGTCCTTTGCCTCAATAATTCCGTTTCCACTGGGGAAACTACTAACGACTGCACTATCACCACTCGCTCATAGACTGAAGAGGATGATCACATCAACGCGGCCTATGTATGTTTTCGTAGCATCCTAATTCGTACAAGGCGGGTGCAAAAGTTGAAAGCCAGCGAAGGTACAGCTGGGCGGCTGAAGGCGGAGTCTTCCGTTCAGCTCCTAGCTAACGAACGGGAGAAGTTCGAAAATGCGTCTCCTCAGAGATCACAGAGGCTCAAACCTCAAGGACAGGAAGAACAGGAACCATTGCATATCGTGCAGAGCTATGCGACGAAGGTACCCGTCGGTTCAGGAGCTCCAGGACCATCGAGGGACAGCGGGACATCACACCTTCAGGTCTCTATCAAGCACAAGGTCTCCAGCACGAGGACGACGACCTCAGGTCGTGACTCCCTTGAAGGGCCCCAGAATATCCTGCGCCCCGTCGCTCAATTGGAAAAGGTGGTTTACCTTTATTCATTTACAGCAGACCGCTAATGTCATATTGTGCGCTAGCCCACATCCGACACTAATGCTCCACAGAAAGCACAAAACCTACCATGACAAGAGAAGGCACGTCGACGGACAGGACACTCAATAGTGCAGCTACCAGCGGGTCGGGTTCACAGAGGGGTGTACCCCGTTCCTTGCGTGCCTCAAAAACCCGGAAAATGTCACAGACCTTCATCCAGCTCGGCGTCCCTGGGTCAACGTGTGTGGCGCGGTGACTCGGTCCGACAGCAATGCTGCAACTTTCACCATCGACACCGAGCAGTATACAAGCGCTTTCGCAGACCAGGCTAAGCTTGCTGCTGATGACGCCAAGAAGGCTGCTGAAAAGAAGGCTATGGAAGAAGGCACGTACAATGCCAATATTCCCAGCAATGCCGCAATTGCTTTCAAGTCGGTTTTCCCTGTCGTGGGTTATATCCCGGACTCTCCCCGTTACAAGTCCAAGAAGCCGACTCCCTGGGTCAAAAAATTTGTCTCCTTTGGCGGGTACCTGACTGGGGTTACATCTTCTTTAGAGGGTGAAACCCTACAGGAACGCTTCCACATCGAGGTCGACAATATAGTGTTCCTTGGTTCCTTCACCCCTTTGGCTGCTACACCCGCCACTTCAGCTTCGACCTCCTCTGTTGCCGGTGGGTCTTCCCTGTTTCTAACAAACATTGTACTCACTTCTTTTTCAGGGTCTTCTGGTTCTCGCAAGAAGGCCCGCTTCTCGTCCACCAAACGCGGCCGAGATGATGAAGATGATGGTACTCCGAGCAGCCCCTCTCCTTTCGTAGGCACTCAGCTCCGAAAAAAATTAGCTTAATACACACAACTACTCGAACTTTCACGACTTCATTTCTTCATTATTTCGCGACTTCATTACTTCAAAAGTTCACGCGACATCAATGATATTGATTGTGACACATATTATTCAATTCCCCTTGCGGAGCACGGGTTCTCTGCTAGTCTACTTTACATCATGACATACATGCCAGTTTTATCTAAAAGGGTACAAGGGACTGGTCGGCCGCTTCGCGGCCTCCCATCCCTTTTGTGAAAGTTATTCACTCTTCAAGGGTAACGTACCAGTCAAATCTATGGTCCACTTGGTTGAATTGAGCTGTGTTGAATTAGGTTGGCTATTCACTGCGCAGGATTTGGTTATTTCTGTTCTCTTTCGAATGTAATTTCAATTCTGTCGAAGGTGTTTGTTCCAAATCCAGGGGAAATCACCAATGAGTTGAAATTTTACACAGCAACAAAAACTGGAGTTTATCTGTCTGACTTCGTTGAATTAAGCTTAGTCGATTCGAGTATTCATTGTGAGGTCCACAAAGGATCCTTTCGACCCTACCATTAAATTCTGACCTCAAGAGGTGAAGGTTTTTCAAATTGAACTTATCTGTAGGACATCTGTTAATTTTTGTATCTGTTAATTTTTTTCCAGCGGTTGATTACATTTGACACTATTTACACCAGGAGGAACATGTTGGCCGCGTGCCGCCTTTGTTTCGATGGGGTGAGAGACATCTGTCAAAATTAGCGCCAGGGCCAAGCCAGGGCAGTGTCTGTCAAAGTTATAGTTCGCCGCGGCCAGTTTGATACCTGTCATGTCTGTCAAGTTTGCTGGAAGAATGACGTCAACGTGACGTGTTGCCGCGTGCCGGATGCTGATGCCTGTGAGCCGGTGGGAGGAGAGCGCTCGGGAATCACCTGCCAAGTAATATATCAGCGGAGCTTAAAAAGCTTCGGACGGACGGACACACATTATTTTATAAAGAGAGTGATACTATCCCCCCCCCCGCCATCTCGGACACACCTACAACCCGGACAAACAAAGATATCTCGCCCATTTCTGGGTCATTTTCCTTGAAACTTTGTGTGGTACACTCGGGGCATACACAACTCATCGATGGACGGAGCCAGGGTCTCCTCGTATTTAGCCGTTATGGATATCGCTGTGATCCCGGCCAGTTGCAGTCCGCTCAGGTAGTATACAGCGGTCGATGCAAACGCAGTTCGTTCTCCCTCGGTGTGACAGCTCAGATCCGCGCTGAATGAGGATTCAGCCACTCCTTGTTGAATTGGGTACTCCCGAAATAGAACTGGCCCCGTCGAATAATCCGACGATCGGATATGTCAATGCTGAGGTAGTCATTTGTCCGCACGATACCGCGGATATTGTTTTTTGGTGAACGCACGAGAAGATTGTTCTGTTCACGACCCGACCAAGGTCTCCGGTCTACTCAGTGTGCCTCGCTATGCCTGTTTGAAATGGCATTACAGAGCATTTGATCCAAAATGCCATTCTGGGACATGTGATTCAAAATGCGAATTAAATCATTCAACAGTGTTTGAAATGGGATTACAGAGCATTTGATCCAAATGCCA
This sequence comes from Mycena olivaceomarginata, assembly GCA_029378375.1. Classification (NCBI taxonomy): domain Eukaryota; kingdom Fungi; phylum Basidiomycota; class Agaricomycetes; order Agaricales; family Mycenaceae; genus Mycena; species Mycena olivaceomarginata. The sequence continues at coordinate 190,519 of JARKIC010000610.1, forward strand.
TTCTGGGGCATATGGTTCAAATGTGAATATCTCAGGGGAATCATTCAAACCTTAAATATGTCAAGTGCTCCCTTATCCCTGCTGCTGTCGGCTGAATTAAATCGTGAGGCAGCTCAGGGCTCTCCATGTCAATCCAAACAAACACAGGCAGTCACCAAACAAATGCAGTCCGTCACCAAACAATGTGCCGAGATTTTGCATCAAAACAGTATTTTGGCCACTGTGCAATCATTTCAAGCCGGATTTTGACGAGGTCTTGCTGGGAGGATAGCCAGCGAAAATCCGGTTCAGACTGTCTCTTCAGATTTATTGTGACGGCCCTGGTCCTTTTGAAAAGGAGCTCAGGGCTCTCCATGCCAATCCAAACAAATGCAGGCCATCACCAAACAATGTGCCGAGATTCTGCATCAAAACAGTATTTTGGCCACTGTGCAATCATTTCAAGCCGGATTTTGACGGGGTCTTGCTGGGAGGATAGCCAGCGAAAATCCGGTTCAGACTGTCTCTTCAGATTTATTGTGACGGCCCTGGTCCTTTTGAAAAGGAGCTCAGGGCTCTCCATGTCAATCCAAACAAACACATACAATTATGCCATACATCTAGAGGGACAGCGTTGCAGAGCTTGTTGAATTACGGAGAATGACAGGGATAGGTTGATCTGCGATGAAGGATCACATTTACGGACACGACGGAAGACTAGTGCGCATGCTGTCCATTAATATAATACGGAAAACCATATTATTAATATATTACTAATAATACAAATACAATATGGCATTGGCCTCGACCGCATAATATTGATACAGGATAATATAATACGATATGATATGAATATAATATGATACGCCAGTGGGCGTATTATCGTATTATTCTCTTATTATGGGAATTCCGGGAGTGCTGATCCTATCAGAGACGTGAGCAAAGATATCGTGAATCACTCACCGGCTAAGGCCTTAATATCACAGCCGTACTGGAAATGATTACCGAGGGTTGACGGACAGACGGGGACCTTGCGCCGCCACACGGCGGTGACCGTACCCTGCAGGGAGGGCGGAAAACTCACGGCGAACTTGTAGAGTAAATTTCCCTGTCTTTATTCATATATTCACGGACTTGAATTTAGGAAAAATAGTACTGCAGTCGAGTCGCCTCCGCTCAGAATTTCTGAATCACTGATCCACGGACCCTACTGTCGATGACACGACTTGGCCAGCTTCTCGACGCATCATGAACTCCACTCTTGTCAGCCCATTATACATAAAGGTGAGCCACCTCTTTCAGCTCCGGTTGCCTCATGGCGGCCGTCTCAGTGGGGGCAGGCGAGACCCCATCCATCCTTTGAAAAAACGTGCCATTGCGCGATCGAATGCGATGTCGCTGTACACTCCATCACCAAACAAATGCACATGAACCTCGGCACAATCTGCTGAGATTTCACACCAAAACAGTATTTTGGCCACTGTGCAATCATTTCAAACCAGATTTTGACAGGGTCTTGCTGGGAGGATAGCCAGCGAAATTTGGGTTCAAACTGTTGCTTCAGATTCATTTTGACGGCCCTAGTGCTTTTGAAAAGAAGCTCAGGGCTCTCCATGTCAATCCAAACAAATGCAGAAACCCAAATTCCACTGGCTATCCTCCCAGCAAGACGGGGGTCCTTCTGCTTCACCCCAATCTGAAGTTTTTGCTGCATGTGGGGCAGATAGGTGCCGGGCCAGCAGGACTTATTCTCATACCTCAACCCTGTGCTATACCCTCGATCATTTGGATGTGGTGAGGTTCCCTGCTCAAAAAGATGGACACCGGCTTAGACGAATGTCCCGCCCCCGAGTTGAATGGGGTCCTTCCGCAATCAATAAAAGCGCCTCACCGATTGTTGAGTTTGCGTGGACGTGCATTGCGCACCAGCGGGACTCGGTTGAACCCAGTTCATTACATGATTGCATCGAGTACTGGAGAGGTATTTTGATAAACATCAAGTACGTAGGTTACAAGTACATACAGTATAAAAAATGTTAGAAACTTCAATGCAAATGTCCCACCCCCGAGTCGAACGGGGGTCCTTCCACTTCACTTCATAATATCGGTGGACGTGCACCCAGCACCAGCGGGACTCCTGCTCACAAGCTGACTCAAGCCCACCTGATCCAATGCATTATATACATATATGACATGTGCTGAGTAAATTGACTTGGTGATGGCCTTCCTGGGTAGATGAAACCGGAGAAAAAACAAGGTATTGAAAAGGATCATCTCTCAGTACCACAAAAAATAGGAATAGCATCTTCGAATGTCCCACTCCCGAATCAAACGGGGTCCTTCCACTTCACATCGGTTTTAACTTAACCACCTAATGTAGGTGGACATGCGCCGTGCACCAGCGGGACTCTTCCTTCCCCTCGACCCCACCTGATATCCTCGTTTATTTAAATGAATACCGTGAGTGTTTCCTTGCGTAAAAAAAATTGACGCCGCTTGGACCAATGTCCCGCCCCCAAGGCAAATGGAGTTTTTCCGCTTCACCGTTTAACGTTTAACCTAGATGTTGATATTGGGTGGATGGGCGCACGTTCTTCCTTAACTTGGGCCCGAAGGCATTCTTCACTGTTGGCAGCGACAAGAAATGCAAAATTTTGTCCCTATATTTGAGTCGCTTCTTCTCGGATAGGTAAACGCGCTCGCTCGGCAGATGCCAAACAAAACCGCCGTATTAGGTGTGATCCGCAAAGTCATTAGTCTGTTGTTGACTGCGCCACCGGATATAGTCGCCGACCTTTAGACCGGAGCCGGTCTGTCTATGGAGCTGTCGATGACAGACCGGTCGATCTGAGTTTGAATTCGGGTAACGCGCCGGATCGCCATAAAAGGCTATTAGATAAGCATACTTTTGTAAATAACGACAACAAAAACGAAAAAAACATTCCTTTATCCTCTCAAGTTGAGTATTGGGGCTCGTTGAAAATTCTAAGGTCTTCCATGGTTGTGATTCATCCTTCTATGGATCACGATCCCAGTCGAGGGTGGAAGATGCGGCGCATACAGAGTCCGGTCCAATTGCTGCGTACATGTCCCCGGCCTTGTCCAATAATAAATCAAATATACAAAGCAGCTCTTAGAACATCATTTCATTCAAGTCCTTGGAATAAATGGCCGGTATGGCCTTTGATTGTAATTGTGTTCAACCGCATCTCGTGGGCACTGATTCCTGAACACCACTGCCATAGGACAATAATTTATTTGGTGATAGCTGCTTTTATTAAGGAGTAGGTGACTCGAATGGTGGAATACTAAGAGCCTGAAATAATGATGTCAGTTGAACTCAAGTTGAACTTGAAGCAATGATGAACAGTTGAAGTTGGCACATTGACTGTAATTTATTTGAATGCAGAACAAAAAATTCCACCATTCGGTGCAGCAAGCTGAACATCGGGAACTTGAGACAGTGTGTTTGTTTGTTTAACACTGGGTTCTGGAGAATGCTTTCCCATTTTGGTCCGTCAGAACGTTTTGAGCTTATCCTCCACCGTTGAGCTTGCATCGGGCTTCCATTAGTGCAACCCTTGACTTGGAAAGGCCATTTTTTCTCACTATGAATTTTTTTGAAACACTGTCTATTGCCCAAGCCCATAATATTGATCCCTTCCAAACAACGGGACCAATATGTCCGAAACCCGCAGCAGGGCCGGAAAATGACTGTCCGAAAACGTATATAAAGGCTCGGTTTTGGAGGACAATTCAGTATCTTGTGCTGTGATTTCTGTGCCATTCTGTGCAAGCCCATTTGGCCTCTGCCACCCCATTCTGTGCACGCCCATTTGGCCTCTGCCACCCCATCCTGTGCAAGCCTATTTGGCCTCTGCCACCCCATCCTGTGCAAGCCCATTTGGCCTCTGCCGCCTCCTTCTGTGCAAGCCCATTTGGCCTCTGCCGCCCCATCCTGTGCAAGCCCATTTGGCCTCTGCCACCTCCTTCTGTGCAAGCCCATTTGGCCTCTGCCGCCCCATCCTGTGCAAGCCCATTTGGCCTCTGCCGCCTCCTTCTGTGCAAGCCCATTTGGCCTCTGCCCCCACATCCTGTGCAAGCCCATTTGGCCTCTGCCACCCCATCCTGTGCAAGCCCATTTGGCCTCTGCCGCCCCATCCTGTGCAAGCCCATTTGGCCTCTGCCGCCCCATCCTGTGCAAGCCCATTTGGCCTCTGCCGCCCCATCCTGTGCAAGCCCATTTGGCCTCTGCCACCTCCTTCTGTGCAAGCCCATTTGGCCTCTGCCACCCCATCCTGTGCAAGCCCATTTGGTGAAACTGGATGGGGTGCATTCGTTGTAAAGCCATGGTCTTTATCGAGGAGTACGGATTTGAGCTTGTCAACAGTGATTTTGGAAACATGGAATTTCTTCTCGGGCGACTTAGCCTGCTGGCGTTGAACCAATTTAATAAGCGCCTTTTTATCAATTGACGTTCTGTACTTTGTAAGTTGTCCGGCTCTGTTTGTTTGAAATGGATCATGACCTACAGATCTGCCTCAACATAAGGACGCTCTTCAGGCATGATGGAAGAAGAAAACAGAGGAGATTCTCCCCCCTGTGCTACAATTTTGAAGACATCCGTTCTGTCCGATCGGAACAACACAGCATTGACCGAAAGGACATACCGGAAAGTCACCGATTGAACAGAGTGAACAATGCTGATCGGAAAGAACGGAAATTTCACACTGTGATCTTTCAAAAGGACCGATGGAATGGAAAGAGTGTTTCCGTAGGGAAGGAGTGGACGTCCATGTGTTTGTTTACAGAGCTTCCGATCGGGTGGGATGGACGACTCATCTCACATATTTACAGAATTACTGACGGGACCACCCCATGTTTTGTATCGAATTCAATTGACCCATCGCATCAGCCGACCACCAGACTAAACCCAGACACCAGAGCCGTAACAGCTGCAGATACCCGCAATTTTTATAAAGACAAGAGCGCGGCGGGCCGCTTTGCGGCCCACCACTTCGATTAAAAAAGTTGAGCGTTGAACATGGCGCTTGATTGAGCGCTAAATAAACGCGGTGCTAGAGCGCTGATGGCGGAGTTTCACATGGCTTCGGACAGACAGACGTAATTTTAATAAAGGGGTGACAGAGATGAGAGAAAAGCCTTCAGAGGAATGGATCACCACCGTAGGAAGAGATGAAATTGAGAGGAGGCTTTCGCTGGCAGGCATGCGATCAGCCTCGGAGACGTTATGAAGCTCACAAAAATGATTGAGGCGCAGGAGGCCTGCCCCGTAATTACCGCGAGTGCCCTCGTTCACGGAGGCTACGAGAACATCTTGCCAACGCAAGATCAAGTCGGGAGAAAATGTGGCGAAGAATGGGAGGTATAAGGAGTTCGCCAGGACGTAATGCGGTCCTTGGCTAACACCTGGGGGCGATAAGGTAAGGGCTTTAAACGATTGTACGGATTGGATGAAGATCGAGGTCCTATATGTTTGCGAGTAGATTGCGGCCGAGAAGGGGTGACGGACTGCATCGTCATCGGGGACGAAAAAGTTCAGCACCATTTAGCGTCAAGTTTATATGTTTTTTTAGGGAAGCTGACAATGTATGTACTCAGTTCGGCATGAGACACTCGGTGACAGAAGATATAGGATGTTTTATCCTAGGTGTTCCAGTTCTAGGAGGGGGGATAGTACTCCGAGATTTTTCCCACGATGTTTTGCTGCGCGCCAAAATTTTCGATGTCAGACACCAAGCATCATTTTTCGATCGGTTCAGGTCCCAGTGATACACCACCATGTGGGGATTTTGTTTCTCAAACTTTCGGGGCTAACAATGTTGGAATGTTGTCAGAAACATCGAAATTTGGTCACCCGAACGTCTCACAAACATTTTGAAGGGAAAATGGCAAAATGTCTTGAGAACATCACATGAACAGCGTCACAACACCCCTCAAATACGGAGTCAAAAAAGCATCCAGGGATTTGACATTTTCCATTTTGAGAATGCATTTGACGTAAAACATTCTCAGAACATTGGTCACGATTGGCGGTGTAGCCATGGCAATCCAAAACAGTTTTGCCTGCGAGAACTTCGAAATCCGGCCCTTTTTGCGCTCTCTGTGAGCAAAACTAGCTGCTGCATTTTGAAAAGCATGAGCTGGGCACCAAGCCGCATTTTTCGAGCAAAACACTGTGCTGCATTTCCAGAAGCGTGACCCAGACACCAAGCATCATTTTTCAATCGATTCAGGTCCCAGTGATAGCCAGGGCAATTCTAAACAGTTTTGCCTGCGAGAACGTCGAAATCTTGTCCCTTTTGCGCTCTCTGTGAGCAAAACTAGCTGCTGCATTTTGAAAAGCATGACCTGGGCACCAAGCCGCGTTTTTCAAGCAAACCATGGTGCTGCATTTTCAAAAGCGTGACCCAGACACCAAGCATCATTTTTCGATCGGTTCAGGTGCCAGTGATAGCCAGGGCAAATCTAAACAGTTTTTTGCCTGCGAGAATGTCGAAATCTGGTCCCTTTTTCGCTCTCTGTGATCAAAACTATGTCCCGACTCGAGCGGCTCTTACAATGTGGTACAAAAATCTTCGTCCAAATGAAAGCTTGACAGAATGGAGATTTGATGCATCAACTGATACATGGTATGTACTGTTCATGGTTGCTCTTCGTACACAAACATTCACTACCTGAACTGTAGGCGTGGACTCCCCCACTCATTCGCGTCATGTATCTCAATTTATGGTGAACCGTGAGAAAACCAAGGTGCCAACTTTGTGTGACCAGAACGCGTCTCGGACGCGTCAACCTGTGGCAAGGAATTTCATGTGGGCCCTGCACAGTTGTTCGTGGACTGGACTTCATCCAATTTAATTTTAGCTTATCTCTATAAGCTAAAGCCTTGCTAAACTCAAAGCAACGACACCAAAGTCGACACTATCTTTGCCTTGGCCCAGATCCGAGGACATTATCGCGGCCAAGCAAAACAAAAAGCGTTAGCGGATGGCACAGCTAAGTATTGAAAAAAAAGCCATGCTCCTAACTAGCGCATCACAGCTATCCCGAGGTCAAGTTCTACAACATTGACCGGGAAATCTTCAGCATAGACGACGATGAAGACACTCCGTCCGTTGCCAAGGGCTCCAAGCTGGATGAGGAAGATGAGGATGCCGCCGAATCGGACGACGACGATTCTGACGCTATTGCTGGCGCGAACGCGCGGACGCATGCGGGTGTGGGACGGAAGGTCCATTCGCGTAACTGTATAGATTTGCAATAATCTCACAAGGTCGCTGGCTCGACTCCCTTACAGTAATATTGCAAACTAAGACAAATGTCTCGTGAGTACTCTACAGACAGTTTCGGCGCTGTCTCTTGCTCTTTCCCTATCCCTAGGTACAACTCTCTCCAGCGTGGATGCAAATTTGTCGGAATGGAAGAGTCTCAAATTGTGTTTGGCGAGCTTCCTCGAGTCATTTGTGGGAGGTGTTCCCCGCGTCTCTCCAAAGAGGAAGCATTCCACGGTGGGGGTGCTGACGTCGAGATTACTTTCAACCGACCTAAATATGGGCCAAGGAATGTGTCGGAACTCTAGAGGGAACATGGGCTCTTAGTTGTGTTTCAAGACGGCCCATTTCTCCTTGTAAATTGATTTCTGAGTCCAAAGAGGCGCTAAATCCCAGCTCTCCCACTGCTGCTGGACCACATTTGGCAAAGAACTTGAAAGGCGGAGGTTGTTCGGACATGAGGTCGATAAGCGGTGTTCCATCTTAGATTCTGCATCGTTTTAGAAAGAGGTGACTTAAAAATTGAGCAGTACATACTATTAAGTCCTTGTGCACAGTCAAAATTTGTTGACCTACCGGGAGCAGTGTTTTCACTGTTCCTCGTCATATTGCGCACTTGTCGTATTATGATCAAAGCTGTTCCAGGCCGTGCCCCCTGGATGAAAGCCATCAGAATCATCAACATCCATGGGAGTGTACAGTCTGGGATCGTCGACGTCCATGGGATTGTACACTGCAGGATCGTCAACATCCATGGGAGTATACACTCTGGAGTTATCTTCAGCATTGGCAACATATGTAAATTGGGCAACGAGATTGAGCGTCAGTCCAGTTTTTCTGTGAGGTTGTCCTGGAAATTTTGGATTATGTTTAGACACAATGGCAAGGACGGATCAGCCATACTAAATTGTGCACTATGATCAAATCTCTGCCAGCAGAGATTTGTGCGGTCCCAGCCAAATAGTTCGACAGTTTGCGGGTCCGTCATCGTGGCCCACCTGGAGCAGGTCGCAGACGAAGATTCTCCAGAGGAAGCTACCGGTTTTATAGCTTGTGAATGCCGACGCCGGCCCATCATCGGCGCAGCCATGGGCCGGGAAACCTATCGCGAAGCCGCAAAACATCGAAATACAGACCGACATACTCGAGTAGATGCCGCTTCGACGACATCAGGAATTTGACAAAAAATCTTTCGGGCTTGTGAACTTGTCGGCAAGCTCGCAAGGTCAAAGTGTGCAAAAGTAGCTCTTATGGTGCGGTGCACTTAGTCACCACCACTTCATTACAAGTGTTACCACTCAGTCAAAAATGTACAGTCGCGGGGCCCATAATGTATTTGCTGCCCTCCAGTATACCTGTGAGTTCATTGTATCAAAAAATTAGCCCAATCGAATAAATATAGCTCTTACAGCTGTCTGCTCAATACCAAAACCTGGCTGAGCAGGACAGCTGTAACATGAGCTTTTGGTTTTACAATTATCGAGCACCATTTTAGCGCGGCACTCAAGCGCCTTTGTTTTTCACAGCCAACCTCACAACTGACCTGTTTTTTACTGATCCACCAACTAATTTTCTCCCTCAGGAAGCCGTAAAATCAAAAAATTTCTGCAATTCGCCTAGTAGAACCCCTGTGTAATTTAACCTCTACTTACGACCCGAAATACCCATTTTTAAAATATATTCCTCGCAGGTGGCCAAATTGGTCGGTGAAAAGTTTGAACTCGCTCAGTTTTTATCCAATTGAAAATCCCTCTAACAGTTATCCTCTACACTCAAACGGAACACTTTTGCTAGAGGGATAAGAAATCTAAGTTTCTTTGGGCCCGCAAAATTTCAAGCATGTGGTGGTGGTGGCTAGGTGATGCACACCATAATGGGAATCCAGGCCGAGGAGCTCGACGATGAGCTGTACGAGTTCGCTGATCTCTCCTCCTCACTCTTTATTTTATTTTCCTTGTTTTTTTATTCACACTTCGAGAGTGGACTTTATTTATTACTTAGACCTGTTTTCTGTCGAGCACATGTAGTAGTCGCTGAGCTTACGGTGTGCCCCGATAAAGCCATTTCGAAGAACAGATGGTGTCGAGAGCGGGAGTTGCTTCAAGCTTGTGCGTAAATCCTCCTGCAGACCGTGGAAGATTGCGTGGGTGTATGAAAGCATCGGCCCGCTTCGTGGTGGACATGAGAGTAGTCGCCGTCCGGAAAGACTTCAACCAGCCCGTGACGAGAATAATTGTGTCTCAGTCGTTGTCGGTGAGATCCAAATGACGCAGATCACGATTTTTCCAACAAAGTCAATGATCTTAAGATGATCGATCGCACGGCCTAAGAAATATTGCCATTGGAGCAATTACAGAGTGTGATGAGAAGTATCCGTACGAAGCATCTGTTGGGTCGACGACCAGCGGGTCTTCACGTCCAGGATCGGCATCAGAGGCTGCTTCCCAAGCTTCCCCTTGAGAAAGTCGGACGAGACCTTGACCTCGTGAATCCATTCCTGGCGACGCTGCGGGCTCGCGCGGATGGACCGGACAATTTTTCCGAAGCTGCAGGTGGAATATTAGCCAATGCAAAATGAGGCAGATTGTTCTAGTCCCACCTTCTCGACGGAGCGAAGGCGCTGCACCCTGTGCCCCATATGCTGCTCCGAGTCGTATTCCTCATCAGCCTCCTCTTCCTCGTCGAGTTCCGCGTCGTCGTCTTCTCTGGCGAGAGGGATGGTCACAGCCTCTTGATATGCTGCCAATTTGCCCTCTGCCTCTTTGCGAGTTGACTTGGATCTAGCACCGATCGCCTCGAGAAGCTAGGTACTATTTCCGATGTGTTGTTCTGCGGCGCAGTGAGACCAGTGACGACCTAAAAGGAAATTTTGAACTGCATATGAACTGCGTATGAAAGCTGTTGAGCCACTAGACCCGCTATTTAGCTGGAATGCGCGAAAAGACGTTAAATTCAACAGCTTACGGCTGCGGCGCAGTTGGGCTGGTTCACCTCGAGAATCCCAATTAAGTAGTGCATAGTTGCGGTTTTACGCAGTCTAGAGAGCAACGGAAATTCCGGGCACAGTGTGAATGAACTGACATTTCTGGATAGAACGGAAGACCTGGGCAAGCTTTGAAGCGTAGTTCCACAGGTCGTTTGATTCGGCCGAATGGAGAGTAGAGGGCGGGCGGCGGAGAGTTAAAGGAGCGAGAATATATGGGGCGAACACACCGCCATTTCGCCATCTCGTTCAAGAACGGTTAATTAATCTCATCTGAGTTGAGAGAGGCAGTGCAGATGTAGGTGTACAAATGGGGTGACGAGAAATGCTTGGGACAAATGGGGACGACTGTTGAACACGAGACGGGCCGCAGTGGGAAGAAAACATGGTAGGAAAGGAGTTAGAGACAGAGGATCCACAGAGGAGGAAGGAAAGAACACAAATATATGGGGAAATAGCACAGCTGAGGAGCCATTCGCTTAAAGAACGGTTAATACCTCAACTCAGGAGAGTTGATAATTCAGAAAGGGGAAACTTAAGACGCTAAGGTCAAGTAGGTTAAATGCTTGACTACAGTATGAGGCCGCTGCAGGGAAATATGCTAAGGATTGAGCCGTTGGATGTTCTATTGAGAAACCGAACCAGAAATAGCACATATGGTGCGCCCGCTTGATGGGTTCCTTTACCGGAAGTTCCTACAGCCGCCGCAGCCTTAGTAACCAGAAAGGATGAGTAATGGATTATTACAAGGGAACCATCACCCCGCTAAAGATAGATTAAACTTGAGTCCTCTTTGGTTAAACTCTTGAGCGGTAGAAGGCATTGAGCCGCCAGAAGGGCTTTTGGCCTTTGGCCGCTGCAGAGAATGCACACAAAGATATACAGCGTAGTAGGGTTCAATGGATAACAACTTTGATTTTTCCGATGTAGCGCTCGCAAATGGTGAAAAAATGGGACATTACAGCCTTTTACGGAACTTAGGGCGGGGACATTTTTTTTCTGTTTTGAACGTTTTTCATGAGAAATGCTGCTGTGGGCTCAATTCTGATCCGATTCTCTTGAGGCCAAGTGCGTTAGAATCGTGTTGAAAATCCGCAGTCGCCACAATACCGGTATTTTTGATCGCATTATGTAATAAAATTTCGCCAATAATTTGTGGTTTCTGGCAGGAACGCTGTAGCACTAGGAGTAAAGCCCCGATTGGTCTAATTCTTGGATATGTATACATAAGATGTGATACTAATCAACTACACCGTTCTCCAATGTGACCATAGCCAATTGCTGTGCATAGCTCCATTCACTGTAGTGTGTGAATATCTGCCTCACAAAAGTGTTTGCCAAATCAAAATGAGGTTGTAGATTGAATATGTGAGATAGACGTTGACTAGATAACATATATGAATGTGTGCTGTAAAGGAATTAGACAAATCGGGGCATTACTCCTAGTGCTGCAGCGTTCCTGCCGGAAACCGCAAATTTTTGGCGAAAATTTTATTACGTGAGGGGTTAAAAATACCGGTATCGTGGCGACTGCAGATTTTCAACACAATTCTAACGCACTCGGTCTCAAGAGGATCGGATCAGAATTGAGCTCACAGCAGTTTCTCATGAAAAACATTCAAAACAGAAAAAAAACGTCCCCGCCCTAAGTTCCGCAAAAGGCTGTAATTCATTAGATACTAGAACATATAGCAAGATGTACTACAGTAAAACATGAATTATCTATGGACTATAATGTGCTAAGAATAAAATGTGTTGGCAGGCCGATGTGTCACAATCGGGTTCCTTGGAAAACCGATGTCACACGTCGGCTTCCTCCTCTTCGTCATCCGATTCCTATTCATCTACAGCTGGTACCTTGGGTTTCTTCGCTAGTTTCGGCTTTGGAGGTAAGTCCTTCTTCTTGACACCCTGTTGGACCAGCTTGGCGCAATCTGCCGTCCAGCTTTCGACTTCATCGGCGTGCTTGCGCTTCATTTCTCCCCATGCCCGCTCCACCTCTTCCCTCTTTTGTTTTTTTGCGCTCCCTCTCCAGCTTCTTACTCTCCTTCCCAGCTTTCGCCTTTTTCCCTTCCTCTATCGCTACCACAGCCTGGTAGAAGTCGTCGGAGGACAGGCATTGCGCCTTTCCTTTAAACAACTTTGCACGGTCAGTGACTGCCTTCTCCTCCTGCTGGTGTAGAGCCTCGTCATCCTCTTCAATCCTAGGTTCTGGAATACCATCGTTGCATTCGCCTCCTCGATAATCTGGTCGCCCATGGCCACATTCCTGTGCGCCAGCGCAAGCTCTTGTTGCAATGCAACAATCTCCATCTCGAGCTGCCCTCGTGTCTTGTGAGACGCGCTGCTGATGTTCTGGACGGCAAGCGACCATTTGGGAGCCGGAATCGAACAGGGAACGTGCTGGACGACAGGCGGAAGAATGGGGTTGTTATACGACTTGAGCTTCGGGCCGCTGAGGAGGAGGGAGCCCGCGGAGGTGTACCAAGGTGCGAGTACAGTGTCCGCATCTTTTTTTGACGGTGTCCAGAGTTCAGGATCGATGTTCTCGTCGTCTTCCTCTCTGCCACGTCGACGGCAGGGTGTTTGGGGCAACCGCGATGTGCTGGCTTCCGTGTTCGACGGAGACAAGTCGAAACGGGTCGGGGGGTTGTGTGCGCATGGCGTTGGTGATCGCGCGGACAGGGCTCGGCTCCGGCATCGGAAATTCTGCCCGACTCGAGGTCGCGAGGCTGGGTTTCATCTGCTCCGCGCTGACGAAATTGGGATTAAAAGGTACGACACCCGTTACTCCGGTGAGGCAAGGTAGCACGAAGGTAGAAAACATCGCCATGTCGGGGATAGACCATTTGGATGCGGCAAATTCCGATATGATTTGGTCCATAAAATCGAATGCGCATCCGAGGCCGTCCTGGATGTTCGTCCTCAAGAACCTGAAGAGGATGCATTTTTGTAGCTGGATCGTGTTTTTCGAGTCGACATTTTGAACCAAATTCCATGTAGGTCATGCTATCAAGGTCAGGATGGCGAGGACGTGCCATATATCGAACCAACAGAGTGCCGTCTGATTCGCTTCCATCCTTTCGAGTCATTTGTCCATATTGGCGGCGAGGTAGGTGGACCGGGAGCGAAGGGAGGGACAAGGATGCAGCGAGGAGCCTCTTGTTGTTAGTGACAGTAATGCGGTTCGATTTATCGGTCGTCTTGTCAGCCGTCGGCGTCGAAGATGACCTCGACTTGAGAAACACCACGGGGCACGGGCAGGATGCTGGAGAGCTAGAACTTGGCGAGGTTGTAGTCCTTTGTACGGGTGCGCTTGCCCTCGTACACCTGGACGAGCACACCGGGCTGGTTGTCGGAATACGTCGAAGGTCTCTGATGGGACGATGGTGTTGTTGATGAGCGCGGTCATGACACCACAGGCGGTCTCGATATCGAGGGAGAGTGGGGAAACGTCGAGGTCAATGTCCTGGGTCTTCTCGGAGGTGTCGCCGGAGAGGCTAGCGGCCTGGACAGTGGCACGGAGGCGACGGCCTCGTCGGGGTTGACGCTCTTGTTGGGCTCCTTGCCATCCAAGAAGTCCGACACGAGCTTGAGGTTACGGGGGATACGGGTGGAGCCGCCACGCTGGAATTGTCGATTTTGGAATCCCGAAGAAACCTTCTCGGGCTCGAGGGTGTTGCGGAAGAGGTCCTGGCAGAGCTCCTCGAAACGGGCACGGGTAAGGTAAACACGTTTGACTGCTGTGAGATGCTCCGGCCCTGATTCGACGCGTTTATCCACCGTTGCGCGAATCGCGAGATATACGTCGAAGGCGATGGTGAATTGGAAGTTGAGGTACGGCCGGAGGGCAACGCCGTGCAGGTCGCACAGCGCGCGGACGAAAGGCTGGATACCGAGGCGTGCATCAGGAAAACCCGAGTTGGCCAATTGGCAATAATTGGCCGTAATTGGGCCGAATACATCAATTACCTCCAATTACCAAATTCCAAAGGTCCAAATAATTTTTGGACAATTGGCGACAATTGCGAAGGATTATCACGGATTATCATGTACTATGCGAGAATTGGGTTCCCTTAGCTACTTTTGTCGCACGCAGATTTCCGACTTCTATTTGCGATTCACAGGTATAGACAAGAAACCAATTTCATTATGACAGTGATTGTAATCTAAAGTGAAACATGGTATGGGAAACAATACAGAGCGTAATCGAATATGTAGCATTTCGAGAGAGCGCTTTTGCACGGCGGACATGGAACCTTTGCCAAGAGCAGTACCACGGCTGCCAAAAAGCTACATCAATCCCGACACTTTCAATGAAAGGAATGAAAGCCTTACGTGAGTTTTTCGTACATCTCCTCCATCCAGCGGATGGTGGTATTTCGCAGGTTCATTCCGGTCCACGGTCTCAAGAAGTACTTACCATGAAAGCACTGTACACTTCATCAGGAGATGTACACGAATGCCACGAATGATTGGGACTTGACTTACATTGGGGTCATCATCGCGTTTAGTAAGGCTTTTGGGCGTCGTCGGCGCAGTCATTCAGACCTGAGAAGAATAATAGTAGTGAAAGGAACTTCATGAAAAACGTACTGTTTTGTTTTTGTGGAGCTTGTGGTCGGTTTCAGACTTGTGAAAACAATTAGTCAAGTATAAAGCAAGACCAATTATAGCACACCTCTCGAGTAGCGGGCCTGGTCTTTGACTTGGGAGGGGGCGGGACATTTCTCTGCGCATCGAGAATGCCTTCGAACGCAGCCTCAGAATGGAACCCAAACCCGATAGACAATGGATACATACCGGGCATTTGCTCTACCGTCAACTCGACGTTGTCTATTGCTATGTCCCTGTCCTCATCTGTCACTGTGATCAAAAGAAGTAAGCAAAGTTCCAGTCAACGCTCTGCTTGGGGAATTACCTTGAGCCTGTTTTTGACTCCTGGTTTTCGTAGTTGACGCTTTTGCTGCGGATGCTACACACTTTTTCGTGGTAGCTTCTTTGAGTGCCACTCCACGGGGAGCGGCCCCCTGCCAGACTGATGCACGATTAGCTAGGAATGTGGGTAGATCAGGTCGTTACCTGCATCCGCCATGGCAGTCACGTTGGCTTGCGTGGACCTAGAGGTGAAAAAAGGTAAGTCACAATGGCAGCGAGAAGAAAATCCCCAAGGCGTACCGAGTTCAAGTGGGCTCAGGATGGTTAGATCCCTCGCAGCGCATCTACAGAGTCATGACGGGTCAGTACATGGTTTCATGAGTTTCGTCAGGGCTGACTTTCACCTTGATTTAACAGGCACGGCACAGCGAGAGAGCGCACGAGAGAGTAATAGGAGAGGTGAAAGAGGATGGGAGAGTGAGAGAATGAGTCAGGCGATGCAAGTGTCGTAAGTTTTTTTTTCCCTTCCATTCACTCCTTCATTCTCTGCTTCCATTCAAGCAGTCAGTCTCCGCTTCCGAACGAGCATCTCTCACTTTGCCGTGCATTAGAGTATTTCGGCATCCCACACTCGCAGCTCAGCTCGCTGTGTTTTCCAAGCTTCTGCTCTGAGTACGCCATATCGTTGTTGAGTCAGTCACAAATCGAAGATGCCTTCCTGCCTATTCTGACCGAAACCAAGGCAGGTATAAAATATTCCCCCCGATAGAATGCAGGGCCCTGAGCAACATTCCTGTTGGCAAATATCCATCACAGTGTCCAGCTGTTTCCTAAATTCGGGCCTGTTGCACCATGAGAGTGAACCAGTAACAAAATTCTCGAGCAGTGCGCCAAGTTCTACGTTAATCCTTCTCACATCGGCATTCATATGTAACTGTAGTGTAGTTGGCGCCGAATCAGACGCAGTTTGCTAGTGTTCCGCAACATGGCAGGTGGGATGAAATACCAGGCGGTGAAATACCAGGCAGTATGAGAAATTTGTGCCGATTATGTTGAATTATATCCTTGCCGGCAATTACTTGGCTTTACTTGGCGGCGTAGATAATTGTCGGTGATTACCTTATAATTACTGAATTCGGTTTTTCCTGATGTGGGCAACGGAGATGGGCGACGCGAAAGACTTCCAGGGCGCGGATGGTAATCACAACGGTGGGGAAGTGGGGCGCGACGGGCATTAGGCCTTGCCGTACGAACGCCGACGATACGAGTTGGTCACCTTCGATCATAGGGACGTTCGCGTAATATGCAGCTAGAAGAAATGTCAGTATGAGGAAATTGCACAGGGATTGAAAACCTACAAAACATGTCGACCACGAGGACGTTGTGCGTTCCTTCTTGCACGGAGCCCGCGGGTTGCTGGTATGTTCCACCGAGGCCCTCTTCCGTGGAGGAAAGACTCCAGCCCACATACGCATCCGCCATGCTCTCCATTTGAAGTGCAAATGCGTCGACCACGATCTACGTGCGGTCTGTTCGTGTGCGGGTGTCGCGGCGGCGGGCAAATAGCTTGCTGTGAATGCACCAGCGAGCAATGTAGAGAGAGAGGATAGATGAGCACAAACTTATGGTGCTCGCGCAATTTCTCGAGCAGCGACTGGTCATTGCCTGGAGCGGAGTTCAAAACACTTGGCAAAATTGACTTGCCGAGGTGAGAGCCAGCAAAATTCCAGTCAGAATGGCCGCCTCAGATTGTTTTGTCGGGGGCTGGTTGGGGTTCATTCTTAAGCAAACAGCTACAAGCTCAGCGACACTGCTCTGCTTTTTAAGGAAATTCACAGGGAGTTCAAAACCGCTGAATTTTGCCAAGCGTTTTGAACTTGAGCAGCGGATTTGATGTGAATTTCCTTTTAAAGCAAAGCAGTGCCGCTGTGCTTGCACCTGTTTGCTTAAGAATGAAACCCGACCGGCCCCCGGCAAAGGAATCTGAGGCAGCCATTCTGACTGGAATTTTGCTGGCTATCGCGCATAAGCATTCGCCCTCTTCTGCTCAGCCCTCACTTGGCGCAGTATCATCTGCCTCGGTCCAGGCGGCTCCGAACGAGGCTGCATTCCTGCAAGACCTGTCAAAAGTTGTCGCAGGTCTGCAAAAATGTGAGGGTTTGCAAGAGGTGATCCAGCAAATAGAACCAGGTGCTTGATGTGACTTGGATTACCAAGCAAAGCAGTGGGATAACGATATTAAATATTCAAAATTGAATGCAAAAATGCGGAAACTACATCAAAGCATCTTTGAAACGGTCTGAAAATACGGAATCCATGATCGGACCTTTTCTCATTTCCGTCAGAGACAATAGGGTACCCAAGGGCAAGGCGTGTCTTGGTGAGGGCCAGTTTGCAGGTCGTCGGCATCTCCATCTTTTTGCGCCGTCGGCAAGCCGTCGGTGTCTGTAATTGCGACCCCTACATGCATCAGTCCAAGGGTGTGCCGGGCCGAGAAGCCGAGACCTAGGGCAGGGAGGGTGGGTCGACCAGATGGCCGATAAAAAAAAAAATGACCTCTTATAATTTTGCCCAAAACTCATCTAGAGGACATCCAATTAAGCTATAAAACACCTCCGTGCTCCCTCGAGCTTGTACAAAGCCCGAATCAAGTCTAAACGAAGCTGCATCACCCAGATCCGACCCTTTAGGAAGTGTTCCGTCATCGAGTTGGCACTGCTTGGCAGCGGCAACTAGCAAATCATCGCTATTTTTGACCAAAGACATGGCTCATTCCGAGGTGACACTAATCGAGCTGCGGAGGGTCAGCCGGGCAAGAGGCGTCGCAGAGGGTGACGAGACGGTATCGCGTACATTGCTATTGGAAATGTTGTGCCGATATTATTGAACCATTTCCGGAATAGTGTTATGGTTGAAAATGAGTGTTGAAGAGTCCCGTTCGTGCCGAACCAAGAAGCGGATCAAAAATTACCTTATTTGGACGTCACGTGGTAGGGTGGTTCAGAGCAAGGGGTTGCTAATAAAAAAACGGCCCTAGGTATTTTTTTTTCGTTTCAGAATCCCCTTGCATCAGTCACGAGACGCGTTCGGGTTACTTTCGGCTTCTTCCGGACAGCTTGACTGCTGACCTCATTGTGGACGCGACCACGCATCTTGCTAACGACGGGATCGCGAAGATCCATTAGCTGTATCGGATGAAATACGCCTCTCGCAAGTACATCTACCTCATACTGGCCGCATCGTCGAAATGGGCCAACTGGGATCCGCCACATCCGATCAAGGCGAGTGCAGCAATGGGCGGCGGGCGCCGAATCTTCGCGTTTAGTGACCTGGGGAACAGGTAGGAGACTACGGCACAGTCGATAAGGACACCGGTCGGTTTGAGAAGGACGGAAACATCTACGAGGATGCTGCGACAGCGGCGCTGGCGGCGGATCACCCCCCAGAGATAGCTGCGGCAGACGAGAAGATCGTCATTTCATCTGAGACGGAGCAGAAACGCGACCTGAACCTGAGTCCGCAGGTGTGAGTCTCTCCACATTTCTGTTCGCTTTTTGGTTCTGTAATGGCGCGCCGAACAGCAGCATCCCGGGAATCGCCGAGGCATCAATTAAAGGCCGGTGGAAATTCAAGAGCGGCAAGACGGGCGCGCTGCTCGTCATGGCTCAGCCGCGCAGCTCCTGGGTCCCTGCGAACACCCTGTTCAAGAAACTCTTGGAGATCCCCGCGCTGAAAGACAAGTACCTCGTCACGGAAATCGTTGCCTGCCACGCATACAGTATGTACCTCTCCAGCAAATGTAAATAAGCTCCATACGCCCAAGAATGCTTCGCCATGCTAATCCTTCGTATGAACCGTGCAGTGGAGGACACGGTGTCGCTGGCTCTGCCGGCGAAGACCCCGATCCCCGTGGCACCGCTCGTCTCAGCGGGCGGTGAGCTTGGGGGCAGCTGGTGGAGCGAGACGGGCGCGGGCGTGTTCCGCCATGGCCGGGGACGTACAGCTTCACGCCGCTGTATTCAAAAAACTTTATTATGGTAAACAAGATAAAAACTGTAATACTTATTTTTGGAACGCTTCCCAGCACTGTACCCCAATTCCATATCGCTGGCACTACTCTGGCCATCGAAACGCAAGAGAAGTATGTCGGAGTTCACTTTAGAACCGACACACCCAACATCCTAACCGATCACTATAAAGAAAAGGCAAGCACGGCGCGATACTGTATTTATCGCATCATGGGTCTTGAAGATTCAACTGGCTGCCTGGCTCCCAAAGAATATAAACGGCTCTACATGGCACGTGTAGACTGTCATTTAATCCATGGGTGTGAAATATCCCCGGACAGTGACAATGTGCATGTAAAACAGCTTTGTCATGTTCAAATTTGAGCCTCCATTCCCATTGCTTAATCGCGCCGCTATTCACCGAAACTGGAATCATGCCTCTCCGAGTCAGACGCTACTTGGTCCTGCTTTCTTACCTGCAATATCTTTTTGGCCTTGAACAGACTCACCTCGCGAGAGTCAGCCTGAACAGTTCGCTTCAACTGGCATCACGGGGGAAGAAATCAACGTTCGGAGATGTGTGTATGTAAGGCAGCCTCCAAGATGCCTTTTCATTGCCCACCCCCAGATATGCACAATGCGACTCCTAAATTAATTGCGGAGTATGCAAAATGTGTGATAAAATCGAGTCTGAAATGAGCCGTAACACTAAACATTAGACTAATGACACACGACACTAGCCATGTGAATTATAGAGTAAAGACACGACACCAGCCATCTGCTCGCTAATAGCAGACCTCCGCTTGGCCTAGCACTTTTGATGTTGATGGTAACAGATAGGTCGATTTCTTTGCGTTGATGCGGCCAATCATTTCAATATTTAGCGAATACCCGAGCCGCGGCGGGATGCCCGCCATCACTGTACCGTTCTGCGCGCTCGCCGGCTTGCCGGTTTCCCGCGCCATCACTGCTGATCCGCATCCCGCCCACGCCGTCATCCGGCTATCCGTGCCCACCCCCACCCTGCCCCCTGCGTCTGTGGTACCAGCATAACGGTACACGCCGCTTCCCGGCCCGCCCACGGCGCGCGACCCGCCTTTTCCACCGCTTCCAGCACATCATCAGGTGCATTTGCTTACACCGTGTTGCCCACCCTGCTCGCGTTGCCCTCGCACACTCCCTGCACCTCCACATATATTACTTCCGCTGTGCTGTTCTGTTATACACACATACTTTGCCCCCTTTGACCTTTGTACACCCCAAATGTATTGTACTTCTTGAAATCAATAATTCAATTCCTTTTGATTTGTGTTTTGGCCTACAAATGAAATAAGGGGCCAATATATTACAGATGAAGGTTAATACTTGACCATCTGGTCCGTTATCTCTCGCTGGGAGTTGGTGTAATTATAAATTCTGGTCGCGAACTGATGCTCGGATTTGCGGGCCGGTGGGCGCTTCACGGGCGCTTAAAGGGATCTCAAAACACAATCGAGCAATAGCGCAACGACTAGGGCCAGGAAAAATCCAGGAATATCCCAGAGAGCTCTCATAGGATGTACCTTCATGAATTAAAAACAGCTATACCTGAAACTCAAGTCATTAAGAATATATGGACATTGGTCAAACTTGTGTGACATGTTCATTATGATTTGCAACATTCAAGTACCCACCTTTCGAGCGTATTCGGTCAATGATCATTCTGGAAAGTTAGATACCCCAGATCTTTCGATCATACTGGGTTCATATGACCTTATTATTCACGCCAGGCACTACTAGTATGATATCTGAGCCTTCCATGCCCCGAAAATCATCAAAAGAGGTGTTCTTAAGTGAAAAATAAACCTATTCTAATTGCCCCAAAATTTGAATGGGTATGTAGGCATTGTAATACTGTCTATGAATCTGAATTTCCAGGCCATAAATACATCCCATTGCAACGGAACAGGCCTGCTTATCAAATCCTAGAAAGGCCTGAATCATTGTACAGGACTTTGATCCACCCACAATTCATTTTTTTTAGGGTTCCTCTGGCTCCATTATTTGATCCGCAATGGATAGCCCTCATAAGGTCCCCTGGATCCATCTCCGTCCATTTGCTCTACAATCTCAGGGCAGAAATCAGCTTCATCAGCCTCTTAATCCTGGAATAATGCCATTGGTTCAACATCTAGGTCATCATTGAAGGGAATTGAGACAGTAATAGGCCCGTCTGTGACGTAGATGAAATCCAATTTCGTTTGCACCTTCGTGGATCGCGGTCAAAGATAGTGACTCGATTGGGATAACCGTGCCGAGATCAAACCGAGATCAATTGATTGACAATTTATTAAATTAAAAAGTGAACTATATCAGGCAATCCACTGGATGGGAGTATCCTTGATAAAGTGGATGACGGTGGTTGCATATATGAAGATCCCCGAAGACTTTTTGACTACATGTTCAACTTCATTCGGATGAGACCATCCAGCGCCTAGGTCAATTCCTCTGCCGACATGTTCGGAAGGCGGGTGTCCCGCTCGGCGACGTGAGGCCGTGTGCTGCGCTCGCCGCTGCATCGTCCGCTTCGACGTCGCAGGACAACGGCTCGGCGCTCGTCCCGTTCCATAAGCTTATGGGCTGGCTTGCGTACAGCCTCATGGAGCCGCTCGAGCGGCTGCTGCACTGGCGTTTTGACAGCGTCGAGGACAAGGCGTAGAGAGTATCTTCCAAGCAGCCCCGGCGCCAACAAGGTTTCTTCAGCTGACAGCAGATGCCTGACGCTCCACATCGCTAGCGCTACCGCCGTCATCATCCTGGAATGGCAGTCGTGAGGCGATAAGTGAACGTTTGAACACCCCCCAGGCCGATCACTGTTACATCGAGCCTTAAGGCATGTTCAGATGACGACAATGTTCGCCGCGGACGTAACGCACTTGTTGTATTCCTTAGATATAGATAGATCTGGCGAAACTTTGCTTGGTAAAGCCGTAGATCACCGCGAGCGGCCAAGAACGGAGGCTATGAGCTTGACACAAAACCTTCGCGTAGGTGGACGGGCTAAAGCGTTGACGTTTCCCATATGGTGTCGATGTGGCTTGGGAAGGGGACGCTTTGGTATCATCGAGTGCGCACATTTCTGAAGCAACCAGCGAGCTCTGACCGTATATTCGTCGATATTTGGATCATATTCCCCGAGTTTCCCAACAGCAAGTTCCAATGCCGCATAGGCCACATGTGCCTGCAGTTGAGTTTTCGTGATATAATCTGTGATGTAATACAGTATAGCCTGGGCTGCAGGGCCTGAACAAATGAATTTTATATCCATCTCTCTCTTTATAAAATTACCTGTGTGTGAAGCCTTTAAACTCCGCTCTGGGAACCTTTGCCCCGAACTTTCGGATCCTACTCACGCTTGACAGATTGCGCTGTTTCGTCGGTCCGCGGTCCTTTCTTTGCCGCGGCAGACATTCCATCACCACCCTTGAACCTTGCTTGACGGATTGGCGCTAACGGCTCAACAGCTTTCTCTACCAAAATGGCAATAACTTTGTGCTGTGCGCAATCCGCTCTCCTACTGCGGAGACTGTGCGTCTGCTGCGGAAACTGTGCGCCCGCTAAGTTATCAAGATAGCTGTGGTTTTCGGGATCCTTCGCAATCACTTTCGCCCTCCCTTCACCCGGTTTTTTCATTCTTGCGTACTTGCAATGGAGTCGGTGTTTTCAATTGGGTGCGTAGCTCTTTTGATGCATATTCTTACCGCCTTAACTGTTCATTATTCATTCCAAGACCCGAAGAATCAATGACGGATCAAATGCTGGAAGGAATCGAAATTGAGTCCCATCGAGAGCGGCGGCGTGAAGCGCAGCGTTCCCGCCGTGCCCGACAGACCTCTACAGAGCGAGATTCACGACGAAAGACCAATGCAGGTGCGATGAGAGCAGCAAGAAATGCAACACTGGGTCCGCTTCACAATACTGAAAATTGGTGGGTTCACATGGCACGATTAAATTCTTCCGAAGCCAAACCGGTACTCGGTCTGCATTGGAATAAAACCTGTAAACACTGCGGTATCAAAGTGCGCACTCGCATATTGATTATCTCCGAATCATCCTCTCACTCCTCGAACGGCCTTTTCTAGATTTTAAAGGGAGAGCAATGCCATGACCGGTGTTTCGTCTGCGGCCCAAAGGGCAGCCACTATCTGCCTCCTCTCCCGCCGTACCCCGAGGAATGGGATACCTTCATCCACGATCGAAAAACTGCCACTCTATCACGAAAATTCAACCAACTGTTCTCACTCACAGCTCTTGGGGTCCATGACGGAGATTTCATGCATTTTTCCCCGGGTGTTTCCGCCGTTACTCTCAACGGTGGTCGCACTTACCATCGCATACTTCCTGCGCATGAGGGACAGCACGCCATTAGATGGTTCATTCACGATCCCCACGCAATGTTTGCCAGGGGGGATGATTTACAGATACCACAAGCATGGATCAATAGTGCGCTAGCAGGACTTGAACGAGTCAACCCTTTCATCTTAGAGCTAGAAAATATGAATGCTTACGACGGCGACGAAGACATTGCCCTTCATCTGCAATATTCCGATGCAAACCCCAGCGCGGAAATTGCTGCCATTATTTCGCTGGCACCAGCTGCTCTCCCCACCCGAAGGAAACTGGTTATTCGAAAAAAGGGAGCCGACACTCCTGTCTTCCTCGACCTGTTCTCTCCCTTTGTGGAACCCCTGCACTATCTCCTTTTGCTTCCGCATGGCACGTTAGGATGGTCTCCGAATCGTCTTAATGCGGCCGGGAATAAATTCAGCCAAGCCCGCTGGCACCGTTCTCGATTCTTCTTGAACGCCGAACAAATGTCTATTTTCTCACGATTTACCGGTGCTTTCAGCCCTTCACATGATTCTAGCTCACTGATTTTTATAAGGCGAATATTTGGTCGATGCCTGGAGCGCAATTGAAGAAGCACGCCTCACATATATTCGCCTAAACCAGCACAAGGGCACAGATGATGAAGAATACATCGGAACGGGAGATGAAGAACCCGTCGACGATGTACGGTTACCGTCTACGTTTATTCACTCGCCGTCATGGTCCGCGGCCAACATTTCTGATTGCCTCGCTCTTCGCAAGGCCCTTGGACCCGTTACCCTCTTCATCACTTTTACCACCAACCCTCGCTGGCCGGAAATAACCTCTCAACTTCTCCCAGGCCAATCGGCGAATGATCGACCTGACCTCATTGTTCGAGTATTCCAGCAGTATCTCTCCTCTTTCATGAAAGACCTTCACTCTCTTTTTGGACCTGTGCTCTATCACATCCGCGTTACCGAATTCCAGAAGCGCGGACTTCCGCATGAGCATATTGCTCTTGCGCTGCGAAATGTACCGAGAAGCCCTTCAGACATCGACTCTTTTCTCACTGCAGAACTCCCACGCAATGGAGGACCCCTCAGAGATGCCGTGAAGCGTCATATGACACACATCCACGATCCTAAGAAAACATACCACCGTTGCGGTTGGCCGCGCGAGTGTCAGTACGGTTATCCGAAACCTGTCAAAACAGAGTCGGCGTTCAACGATCGCGGTTTGTATTCACAGATGAAATTGGGCAATTAATCTCTGACTCTTTGCATGGTAGGATACTTCGAACATCGCCGTCGTCAGCGCGAGGACGAATTCATCGTTTCTCACATTGCGTGGCTCATACTTAAGTATGATTGCCACATCAATGTTGAATATTCGATGGGGGTCAATCTCTTCCAATATCTGTTCAAATATTTTTTCAAGGGCTTTGACGAGGCCAACTGGAGTATTCAAAGAACACCCCGTGATCCTACAACCCCTTCCCCCTCTGCTCGCAAGCCGGTAGACGAAATCAGGGACTATGAGCGTGGGAGATACCTGTCCAGCATTGAAGCCGCCACTCGCATTGCATCTTTTCATATCACTGAAAAGAAACCCGCAGTCAAACGACTTCCAATTCATCTACCTGGCAGGCAGTGGGGCCAAATGGCGCGCAAAAATGGTTCTGAATCTGACGGCACGTTGCTGGTCCGATACATGGCGCGCCCCCATCACCCCGATCTCGACGAGATGACCTACATTGAGTTCGGCTCAAAGTGCAGACTAGAGAAACACGATCCTGAAAAGGAGATGCACGATTTGGAGATACTGGAAGATGAATATCCAACAAGACCTCGAATGCGCATTCGATTCTATGAGGAGGGGCATATCACCGTCAGTCGTATCCAAATGGTTTACCCCCGCCATGGCGATGTTTTCTACCTTAGGGCTCTCCTTCTGCATCGTAGTGCTCGGGACTGGGTCGACATTCGCACTGTAGATGGAGTCACTTACCCAACACACCAGGATGCTGCTCGCGCCATGGGTCTATTTGATAACCGCGATGAAGGAATCATGGCATTTGAGGAACTGTTACATTTTGGCGCAGCTCCTGCACAGCTGCGATGGATTTTCGCTGTTTTGGCAACGGAAGGTCATCCTGTTATGTCCATTTGGGATTCTCATGAGGCCTGTCTCTCCGCTGATATTCGAGATCGCATGCTGCGAGTGACATCTTCTCCTGACCCGACACTGGTCAGGAATGAGCTCTTACACGCACTCCAAATTCTCCTTCGAGGGCTGGGCAGAACACTGACAGATATTGGGCTTCCAGAACCAGAACAAAGTCAGCTCGAAGTCGACGCCGAGCGCCTACGCTGGGGTGGAGACCCGACCAATCTCTGCGCATTTAGGGACAGTCTTACTCCGGAACAGGTCGGACTGATATCGTACTTTTGATTCAAAGACTGACTGACCAATATATAATCCAGCTCATTGTATATGAGCGCATCATGCAGATTTCAACCATGAATGATCCCCCTCCCATCCACATCGATGGTCGCGCGGGTCGTGGCAAGACATACCTTCTGTATCCAGTCATCGGAGCTCTTCGCAAGCAAGATGAAATTGTTTTACTCTCGGCATCGTCCGCTTTTGCGGCGAAAAATTACCCCGGGGGAAGAACAACACACTACCTCTATGGGATCCCAGTGGACGAGTATAAGCCATTTTTGAAATCATCTGTTGGACTCAAAAGCGATCGGGCACGATTATTGCATGCCGCGAAGTGTCATGTTATCGACGAGATCGGTGGTTTGCATTTCAAGGCGTTCGACTGCGCTGATCGGTTAATGCGGATGTTGACCGGAAAGCTCGATCGCGTCTGGGGCGGGCGAATGATCATAACTGTTGGAGACTTTCGACAGGTTTGTGTATTTTCTGTCCATAATCTTCGGCGCATTTTCAACATGTTGCATTAGGTGGCGCCTGTTGTTCGATTCGGAGGCCGAACTGCAATATGCAGGGCATCTCTCCGTACTCAACCCGTGTTCAACCGGTTCGAAATCCTACGGCTGGAGCGATCAATGCGCCAGCGGAATGACCTAGAGTTCTCATCATTTTTGGACGACATCGGAGACAATTATGAGGAAGATATGGTTGATCTAAGCCGTCTGAACCACACACAATCGGTCCAGGAGCTTATTGATTTTGTCTTTCCACCGACTGTGGTTGCAGACCCCACCATCTGCATTTCCCGAGCAATTCTTAGCCCCTTTAACGCCTTTGTGAACACCTTCAATGCCAGTATTCTTCATAACGTTCCAGGGCCAATTCACCGATACCACAGCAGCGACTCGGTCGAGGGCGATGCCGAGAACTCGAGCGAAACTGTTCTGGCTGATACCGAGTTCCTAAACTCTTTGGAAGAGCCAGGGATTCCTCCACATGAGTTGGTCCTCAAGATTGGAGCCATATGCAGGCTGACACGGAACTTCGATGCATCGCGTGGCCTGACGAAAAACACAAGAGTGATAGTTCGAAACCTTTTCCGGTATACGGTTGAAGTTGAGACCATTTCTTCTATCGTTGCCGGGAGAATGGTCGATCCCGTACGTGGAGCACGATTTATAATATATACAAACTTACGAGGCGGTCATGCAGATACGCCTTCACATTCCTCGAATCCGATTTCACTTTCAACCTCAAGGATTCAATTTTGTCGTCCATCGAAAGCAAATCCCGCTAGCTCTCTGCTATGCTACTTCTTTCAATGGATGCCAGGGTTTAACTGTTCAAAAACTAGGCCTCGACCTCCGCAGGCCAGTGTTCTCGCATGGACAACTCTACTCTGCTATGACGCGAGTACCAGACGCGGACAACGTCTTGATTTTAAAATATGATGGAGACACCTCAAAAACCACGACTAACATTGTGTGGCAGGAACTTCTATTGTAACTAACTCCGCAATGCGAATTCATTGTTCATGTTTATACTCTGACGAGTTCAACGCGCAGCCCTGCGCAGTGCGCGATCACTGCGCGCCTGTAAAGCAGCTTCGACAGCAAATATGGTGATAATTTTGACGTTGAGACATCGCCGCTGCGGCGACTGCGCGCCTGCAATTGAAACCGTTCTAGCTTCCGAGGGCATCAGACCTTTCTCCCTTTGCGCTCCCACTGACTCTGTGCTCCATTTTTTAAATTAGGTTTGTATTTCCTTGAATCTGTGCTTCCAATTCGCTCAAGAGAAACTCGAAGGTCTTTTTAGTTACATCTAGCAAGTAGGAGCCGGCGCGAAGCGCCGGCGACTGCTTGTATTACATCGAATAGCCTCTAGCATAGTCTCATTGAAATTATTGATTAAACTATCGAGACATCTATGAGTAAGTTCACCGGTCTCGGGATCGAACACACTGATGGGAACAGTATTTGCTTCATCCAGGTCAAATCTACATTCCTTTGGCTCAGGTTTGCCGCGCCAGTACTTGTAACAGGTAGGGTGGTGTGTGTGGAACTGACATTTTTTCACCAAGTTATGAAGATCTTTTTCACGAGAAACAACTGGGTCACGCGCGTTATCGGACTCCGTTGGACCTCTGGTCGCGCATGGATGGACATTCCCAAGTTCCAACTCAAAAATCGGATCTGGATCGGCAGGTATGCTAGTGGAAATTGTATCATCGAGGAACGCCAAGAGTTTCTCCTGGAATTTCAGATCTCCACCATTGGCCAAAGCCTTCTCCTTGATTTGATTTGGATTTAATCCACCCTCGAGCCAGACAAGCATGTGACAATGCAAGGTCCTATGTCCTTGTGCTTCAACACATCCATAATATGCCTTGACCACTCCGAGGATTCCACCTTCCAAGTCTTCCTGCTTCGGATCATATCCCAGTATCTCAGTAATAATACCTTCATATACACATTGAAAAATTGGGCAGCAACTGCGGGGTTCTTGGCAACCAAGCAAGACTGTTCGAAATAGTTTCCAACCCAACCAGCAGGATCAATCGAGCTCCCCCCTATTGCTGCTTCCGCAATTGTTGTGCCAATATCTTTGGACCTACAGTGTTTGGCATCAAGCCGAGTACATAGATCACCAGCATTTGGTCTTTTACCCCAGACTTAGTTTTTACTTCAAGAAAACGGACGAGATTTGGGAAAACGGCACCATTCTTTTGGATGAGTGCACGTATCCGAGTTCTAGGTAACGGCCCAATTTGGTATTGTTCTTGTCCTCCCTCGGTCATTTCTGAACAGATGTCCATGAAACTTGGTAAACTACTTTTCCTCCTTCCAAACTAACTTCCTATAATGTTTTCTGACCGAACGGGTTGTTGGAGAGTGTGAAAATGCAGTAGGATGGTTCATAATGCATAAGGTTGGTTTTCTGCCAAATTGAGTTGAATTTTGGCAATTCCTATGCATTATGAGCATTTATGCACTATGAGCTCACCTCTACAGTGGCGAAAGGCATTTTGGTGGATCCAAAATCCGATGCATTATGAGAAAATTTGGCAGGTATGCATTATGAGGTTATGCATTATGAAAAATCCGACTGTGGGTGCTTTTTCGATATTCTCAGTGCCAAGCCTCCACAGGGTTCCCTTGCCGTATCATGGCCTCATTGACACATTTCAAATATTTTTTCAGGAGTTTTCAAGCAGTATAAAATGTCACTTGGCTGTGGCAAAGCTTTCCCATTGGTATTAGCCTCATCCATGGAATGTCTGTAGGTTGGTGCCTCAATTCCCATCTTGGTATGCCGCAGCCATTTGAAAGCACCTCTCTTGTGCCAGGTCATGCTTTTCAAAATGCCCACCATTGGTATGCAGCTCTATTGCGCCAGATCATGCTTTTCAAAATGGCAGCCACTTGAAATTGAACAAGCGGTCGCTGGCGCTTCGCGCCAGCTCCCACTTGCTAGATGTAACTAAAATAAGAATGAGGCTTCAGACGAGCTTAATTTTATAAAAAGAGGGTAAAAGAGGGTAAGGTAATTCATGCGGCTATCCAATCAAATTCGGTGGATATAATGATTTGTTCTCGAATTTCCGTACTGATTCCACAGCACCTACGAATTGAATGGAGAAGGGGCTGGTCGGCTAGGGTTAGGCCTTCCATCCTCTTTTGTGAGGTTGATATCCAGTTAATTTGGCAGATTCATTGATCAAGTTCAAATAATAAGCGCCTGAGGCCGGGCTGTCATGCCCTTAGTTGAAATCGATAATGCATTTGGAGGGAAGTGTATCACAGAAGGAGTTCGTTCCAAACAATATTCGTGGTACGTGTGCAGAAATTATCCTGGTACTTCAGAATCAAAACATTCTCGGAATCGGGAACGCGGGTCATTGCCGAGTAAAGCTGGCCATGTGAAAATACTTCTCTTCGTAGATCGAGGCCCAACTTTTCAACAGTTAGACCTTGGCAGCCGTTGAAAGTGGTAGCATAACAGAGAGCGAGCGGTATCTGCTTTCGGTGAACGGTAAATTCGAACCCGTGGGGTTGGAAATGACAATTGATTCGGGGGATGTGAAGTCGTATCTAGCAATTAACACTCGTCAGAGGCGTAGCTAAAGAGTGTTATGATTTACATACCGGGTCCACAACCTTTCCAGCCACAATGGAGGAGATTGTTTCAACTTCAACTGTGTGCCGCAGTAAGGTCCGCACAATGACCCTGGTGTTTTTGGTCAATCCTCGCGAGGCATCAAAATTGCGGGTGAGTCGGCAGATAGATCCTGTTTTGAGAATCAGTTCATGTGGTGGAATTCCCGGTTCCTGCAGCGAGTTGAGAAATTCTGGGTCAGAGGAAAACAGCTTCATTCGCTCCTTCGTCCTCAACGGAGTCGCTGCTGATATAGCAATGAGTGTTTCCAGGGACAGTCTGCAAGATTGCTGAATTGAACTCGTCAACAAAGGCGTTGAACGGACTGAGAATGGCGCGTAATATGCATTTCGCCGGATCAGCAACAATGGCCGGGGGGAACACAAAGTCTATGAGTTCCTGGGTAGAATGTGTGTGGCACAAACGGCCAAGCTCGACTGTATCATGATGATAATCGTCTCCGACCGAGTCCAGAAAGGCAGAGAATGCTGGATCTCCCCGTTGGCGCATTGAGGTTCGGAGTTCTAAAATTTCAAAATGCTGGAAAACAGGTTGAGTGCGTAGGGATGCATTGCATATCGCAGTCCGGCCCCCGAAACGGACGACCGGGGCAACCTATAGATATTTGGTACGCAGTTTCGAAATAGAAATGCAACCGACCTGACGGAAGTCCCCAACAGTGATCAGCATGCGTCCTCCCCATACACGATTCATCCCGGCGAGAGATCGCATGAGACGGTCTGCACAATCGAAGGCTTTGAAGTGAAGGCCACCAATTTCGTCAATTACATGGCATTTGGCGGCCTGCAGGAGCCGTGCGCGATCGCTTTGGGGCCCTACACTTGATTTCAGATAGGGTTTGTATTCGTCGACAGGAATCCCATATAGATAATGGGTTGTTCGACCTCCAGGGTAATTTTTCGCTGCGAAGGCAGAAGATGCAGATACCAAAACTATCTCGTCTATTTTGCGTAGTGCGCCAATGATCGGATAAAGCACATAGGTCTTTCCACGTCCGGCTCGACCGTCGACATGGATAGGTGGTGGATTATCCATGGTGGCAATGTGCATGAGACGATCGTAGATTACGCTCTGTAAATTTGTGAGTTTCAACTGGGTGGAGCGCAGATATTGTAGCTTACCTGCTCAGCTGTCAACCCGTCTCTGAACCCACAAAGATTGGTAGGATCACCGCTCCATTGGAGACGTTCGGAATCAATCTCCAGTTGTCGCTCAGTGGGTTCTGGAAGCCCAATATCCGCCAAGGATTTTCCGAGCCCTCGCAGCAGGCTCTGGAGTGAAAGTAAGACTTCGTTTCTGACGAAGTCGGCGTTCGGTGAGGCGGTTGTTCGCAGCAAGTGATCGTGAATATCTGCAGAAAGGCTCTTCTCGTGAGCCTCCCAAATTACCAATGCCGGACTTCCTTCGGCGGCCAAAACCGCAAAGGTCCAGCGTAGCTGAGCGGGCGGTGCACCAAAGTTCAACAACTCCTCAAAAGCCATAATTCCTTCGTCACGGTTATCAAATAGCCCCATAGCGCGTGCTGCCTCTTGATATGTGCCATAAACCACACCGTCAATAGTGCGCATATCGATCCAACTATCAGTGCTTCGGTGAAGGAGCAAGGCGCGGAGGTAAAAAACATCACCATGCCTAGGGTATACCATCTGGATACGGCTTACCCCGACATGCCCGGGCTGGTAAAAACGAATTCGCATCCGCGGTCGACCAGGGTACTCGTCCTCCAGAACTTGAAGAGGGTGCATGTCTTTGCTGGGGTCGTGTTTCTCGAGTCGGCATTTGGAACCAAAGTCAATGTAAGTCATGTTATCGAGTTCCGGATGACGTGGCCGTGCCATGTATCGGACCAAGAGGGTAGCATCCGATTCGGATCCATTTTTGCGAGCCATCTGACCGTATTGTCGACCTGGTAAGTGGACAGGTAGTCGCTTTACTCCTGGTTTTTTCTCGGAGATGTGGAAGGAGGCAAGCCGCGTAGCAGCTTCGATGCAAGAAAGATATCGTCCGCGTTCATAATCGCGGATTTCGTCCACGGGTTTTCGGGTCGTAGAGGCGGAGCCTATGTCCGGTGTTTGCGATGGGTTTTTGTAGATTTTCCAGTTGGCCTGGTCAAGAGATTTGAAGAAGTATTTGAAAAGATACTGAAACAGCGCGACGCCAGTGGAGAATTCCACATTTATATGACAGTCGTACTTGAGAATCAGCCACGCGATGTGGGATACAATGAATTGATCTTCCGCATCGCGCCGCCGATGATCAAAGTATCCTACAGGGTATGAGGAAACTCAATTCTGTGCAAAAGATAGGACGCACCGCGATCGTTGAATGATGATTCCGCTTTTACAGGCTTCGGAAAGCCGTACTGACAGTTACGTGGCCAACCGCACCTGTGGTATGTCTTCTTTGGATCGTGAATGTGCGTCATGTGGCGTTTCACCGCATCACGCAGAGCGCCATCATTGCGGGGGAGTTCGGCACTGAGGAATTTGTAGATTTCTGCCGGAGACTTTGGGACCTTTTTGAGAGCAACGGCTATGTGTTCATGAGGAAGCCCACGCTTCTGAAATTCCGTAACGCGGATGTGATAAAGAACGGGACCAAACATCGACCGCAGGTCCTTCATGAAGGCCGAAAGATATTGCTGAAAGACTCGCACGATAAGATCCGGTCGGTCGTTAGCAGATTGACCGGGCTTCAATTGGGATGTAATTTCGGGCCAACGGGGGTTAGTAGTGAAAGTTATGAACAGTGTGACTGGACCGAAAACTTTCCGAAGTGCGAGACAGTCGGAAATATTGGCGGCAGACCAAGCAGGGGAATGGACGAAGGTGGATGGCAGCCGAACATCGTCCACAGGTTCTTCGTCGCCGGTTCCGATGTATTCAGCCTCATCCGGATCAGAATGCTGGTTATGACGTATGTATGTTAGGCGCGCCTCCTCAACTGCGCTCCAAGCGTCAACCAAATATTCTCCTGTCAAAACTGAACTTGGGATTAAAACGGAGAGCAATGATACTTACCTGTCAGTCGCGAGAATTTTGACATCTGTTCGGCATTCATGAAAAATCGTGTTCGGTACCAGCGAGCCTGACTAAAATTTTTACCATCTGAGGTCAGACGGCCCGGCGACCATCCCATTGTGCCATGAGGAAGAAGCAGCAGGTAATGTAAAGGTTCGGTAAAAGGAGAGAGGAGGTCCAGGAATATAGGTTTATCATCACCCTTGCGTCGAATAACTAATTTGCGGCGAGAGGGTGGAGAAGCAGGGGCGAGGGAAATGACAGCAGCAATCTCATTGCCGACACCGTCAGAGTGTTCGATATGCAGCGCAATATCGTCAGAATCATTGTAGACGTTCAGCTTCTCCAATTCCGCTACGAATGGGTTGACGCGTTCCAACCCGGCCAGAGTGCTGTTAATCCAAGCGGGGGGGATTTGCATTTCTGTACCCTTTGTGAATATGGACGCAGGATCGTGGATGAACCACCGGATCGCATGCTGGCCCTCGTGCGATGGCAGCATCCGATGATATGTGCGACCTCCCGCTAAAGTTACGGCCGCAATGCCATCGGGGAATTTCATAAAATCACCATCATAGACCCCGATCGCGGTGAGTGAGAAGATATTGTTTAATTTGCGCGAGAGCGCTGCAGTTTTGCGATCGTCAATAAAGCCGTCCCACTCATGAGGATACGGGGGAAGTGGTGGGCGGTAATGGATTCCCTTAGGCCCACAGACAAAGCATTCATCGTGAATCCGCTCCCCTGTCAGCGCCTTCCCATTTCATCAGGAATAAGAAGTTTAGTTGCCGGTAGAGCGCACCTGGATGCCACATGTTTTACAATTTCGATTCCATCGGAGGCCAAGAGGTTTGGCGATCTCCGAGGCGTTGAGCAGAGCAATGCGATCCCACCACGCTGTATCCGAATCTGCACTTTGCTCTGGAGATAGCAGAGATCGAGACAGCCTGCGAGCATTGGTGTTTTTTGTGCGCCTGCCTTCGCGATCACCACTGGTCTCAGCATTGCGGCGTCGTCGCTGAGCATCACGTCGAAGACTACGTTGCCGTTCGATGTCGTCTTGTTCTTCGCGCACAGATGGTGAGGACATTGCGGGAGCAAGGACAATGGCAAAGAGAGACCCCCAGAGGCGCAGTAATGCCGCAGACGCGTAGTAAGTCCGCAGTCGACGGCTGTGTTAGGACCCCATCTTGAAAGAAGCGAGCTCAGTTCCAGAATGAGCAAGCTAGTCCAAAAGCTGTAGAAGTTGATGTCGACCCAAGAGTGACGAAGTTTCGGCACCAACGGCTTGAGAGCAAAGTGAGAGATGGACAAAAGAGGTTAGAAGATGATCGGGATTTTGCGGCGAAGTTTCGGCATGAGAGCAAAGTGAGAGATGAACGAAATGGGTTAGAAAATGATCGGGATTTTGCGGATGCGGAGTTTGAAAAGGCTTCGGACACCCGTAATTTTAAAAAGAGGGTGATGCATCTCCATTGCGCCAGATCATGCTTTTCAAAATGCCCGCCATTTGAATGCACCTCTATTGTGCTAGGTCACGCTTTTCAAAATGCCAGCCATTTGAATGCACCTCATTGTGCCAGGTCAGCAAAGAGCCTCGAGACCGAGGTCAGAACCTCAAGACCGGCGATTTGAAGCCCGCTATGCCCCAGCCTGAGGGACACACGATTGTTGCACGATTGCGGGTTCGACCGACTCGCAAATTGGCAGCGCACTGTCTGGAACTGAAGCACGGGAACTGTGAACGACGGCGGTGACAAAGAGTACGAACAAAGATTCCAGAAGCGGGTAATTTTGAGGAAAGATAGCAGCTGCCCAGTTGCCCATAGTGAAATCGACCCAAGCGGAGACCAGTGAGTTTGCGGACAGGAGATTTTTGAAATTTCGAAGCAGTAAGTCGAGGGCGAGGAATGCTGGTGAGACGAGGGCATGAGCTCATTTATGGGTGGATGAACCTCGGAGAGATATCACGGCGTAGACAACATTTGCTGCGATGAACTGCGAGCCGGTCAGCTGAATGAAGCGGTGTGTAGCAAAAATATAGGGTCGAGCTAGGAGTTCAGGAGGACTCGGTTTATAGGGTCGAAATTTCTCACTGCGCATTCAGAGCACCTGTTCGAGCGAATCTGGGCGACTATGCGCTGGTGCCGTAGCATATCATGCCTGTTAAGATCGCCCAGGATAAAATAATCGAGCGTTTCTGGAAAATGGATTCAGGTGGTATCAAACAAGTCATTTCTCGCGTCTGTTTTGTATGCAGGATTGACCACCAAGGAATGGAGAACTGCACTTTTTGCCGCGCCCCGGTACGGTCCCCAGAAATCAAGGCGTCACCATGAAGCGATGATTCTGGCCGACTAGTAATATGATATCTTCAGTTATTGATGTAACTCTGTTAATCTGTATCGGCGTCCACTCCGCTAGACAATTCCTTGTTCATGCAAAAAGTAGCGCATGGGAACCCATTCTCGACCACGAGTGATGATGGTACGAATAAGACATCATCACATACGAACGATTCTCGGAATACATCATACATTGAGTGAGGGACATATTTTGCGTCCGCCTCGGAGCGAGCGCCGTTGATGCCAATGTGGGTGGATGGTGAGAGCAATTGATGATAGGTCAGAAGGTGATTACTGGCAAAGGCGATGAGGCGAGGGATGATGGGGATGTAAGTGAACTTCTTTCGGGGTTTCCCATTCGCACGCCACCTGCTCTCTTCACAGTACGGGCACTTTTCGAGGTCGGCGTGGGGCCTAACGTAGCAGAGGCAGGAATTTGGGCAGCAGTCGTATATCTGCGGCTTGAAACCCGCGAGAAAATTGACGCGGGACCGGATGGTATCGACTTTGGGAAGAGGAGGGGTCTGGGGAAAGGCGAACGGTATTTCTTTGACTGCCTTGTCGGTCGTACATATTCGTTTGGACTTTATACGAGAATGCTTTACAGATAGCTAAGTCGTAAGCTCTGAGTTCATGGGCTGAAGATCAAAAAACATGTTAGATCTTTAGATATCGCTGGAAGAGACAGAGCAGACATACCAATAGCTGCCTCGGCGTTTGCGCTTCTACCTCGGCGCTGCCCGGACCATCAGCTCATCCTTCTCGTCGCTCCGCCCGAAAGCGAAGAGCATCCAGTGCTCATGTTGACACTCCTCCAATCAATACCCAAACTGCTGACGCCCGGACTGAACCACCCGCGGTTGAGAAATCCCGGTTGGTGCTTTCGACAGGTTCTTTCGTTCCGTCATTAATTTGCCTCTGTAGGAAGAAGCGCAAACTGAAGCCATGGAGCGTACAGCACGCCGACGGTCTAACTTATACCAGCTTCGAGTTCCGTTCTCTTTTTCCCGCCGAATATTTGGAACTTTATGGCGACGCCGAGCCTGCATAGTAGGATACCAAGTTCATAATTCTATCATACATATATCTAGTACATACCACATTATAATGTAGATTTGACTAGAACGAGGAACAAGTTGAACGACAAGACTTTCCTCTACTTCGCTTCGGAGGCCGTAGTCTTGACTTCGATTTCCCAAATAAATTCGACGTACATCTGGAGAAAACATGTCTTCAACCATTCTCGCTGGAATTCCAACCAGCGTTATTACCAGGGACCAGATACAGTCGCGGCAGAAATTGATGCACCAGTTTGGCATGCCATCACTGCCAAAAGTGGTGCATCAATTTCCGCCGTGACTGTATGTAGTCGACGTCGACTGGTTGATTTGACAACACAAACACGGCAACAATTGTTCCATCGACTCACAGAGTTCCGACACAAGACGACCAGCGGTGGGCTTGTTGGATCCTGGTTGAGAATCTAAACTGATTTGATGAAACTAGGAGAGCAGTTGAAGCATTGAGAAGGATCCTAAACTATGGGGTAGCGGTGTAGATTTTCACACGCAGTGCCTTCGGTACATTTGATAGGTCATCTGTGGAGTAGGTAAAGCAAATATCCACAGTGAGGACCATCTGGATTGTGAATGACTGCAAGACACTGCTGATATGACGGCCATGAATCTTGATGACAGGGTTGAACATTTCCGACGTGAATATTACTGACAGCATCAAATGCTGAGTGAAGTTGCCCCAAGTAAAGAATCCAGAGCAGCGACTCAAAGCAAAGATGAGCCAACCATTACTGTGCAAATTGAAGCTAGTACATACTGAGCCAAGGCAGAGAATGCGACATGCCGAGCGAGGAAAGCGACAGTCGTGGGCTACAAGCCGCAATTCGAAACACTATCGACGCTATCGACGAGGAGATTGCTCAGGACTTGAGAACCAGTGCTGCGGGCAAATGCGGGGAGTGGTGTGTTACCAGATTCATTTGTACTCGTCCAGCTAGGCAAACAATTCACAGCACTTCGATGGACGATCAGCTACACATGGTCAGCCAAACTCGTTTCCAAATCAGAAATATTTCAAAGGCTACCGCCAGGTGATGTGCAACTGCAGCAGAGAAATAAATGTTCCTGAATTGTCTTCCTACCAGTACCGAGACTGAGCGGGAGTCGATCCCAAAACTCAAGACACAGGATCCAGTGCTCCGGCTATCTCGGTGCGAGCTCGCCGACAACACAGTTGAACCGTGAGAAAATAATATTATGAACATTGAGAGTTTCTAAGTGAAACACCCTGACAATGAAGCTCAGAACTACGGTACTATACAGAACTAGACATCAATAGACGGAGAGCCTAGCGGTGTCGGGGTGGCTGTGACGGCGGCAACAAAGTCGGCTAACTATGTCGGAGGTTGTGAGCGTAGGTATCGGGTACTTGACAGTGTGTCGTAAATGGTGGGTTTAGTGCCCAGTGTGCTGCATTTTCCGGTATGTGCTGGGTTTTGTGAAGCTTGACAGGTGTGCTGTGGTGTCGGCTTTGACGGATCCTCGGTATCCACGGAGGCATTCATTGGGCACGTTCAGCCAAACCAGTGCCGCTAGGTAGAATAATATTGCTCGACCCACCAGTGTGTTTGAACAAGTGCCCGCCCTGCTAGGAGGCGTTCAACAGCAACAAAACCCCCGGTGCGAAATTGAGAAATGAAATTCATTTTCGTGTTTTCCTTTACATCACTAATTGCGGACGAATTATTCTGGAAGATTGGTATAGGTTTCGAGGGTAGTCAGACCAAAACTCAAGGAGTCATGAAGGAATCGGTCGGCGCGACGAAACAGTTCCCAAAACGGAAAATTTTCGTTCGCGCCCTGGGTTCCAACATTAGCTGTAAGCAAAAATGAGCCAAAATGCCCCCAAAATGCGAAAAATGAGCATCTT